>ONZH01016381.1:0-66195 GCA_900303285.1 Rhinella marina
TAGCTATGCTCACCACTATAATACCACCAGCAGGCACAGCAACTGATAAGAACAGATACTAAACTTGATTTTAGCTGCAGTGCCAGCATGAGCAGTGGTGTCACCTGCAGGCGGTGATGGACCTTCGTTGCACCATGTGATGGGTATTTGCCTCGTCTTTCTTGGTCTGGGTGAGCACAATTGCCATGAGGGTAACCACCTGGCTGTTGCCTGAGAATTTGGGGTAATGGTGGGATTAGGCAGCCTCAGAGGCATCCATGCATGCTGCCCCTGCTGTTTCCTGTCCATTTCCATGGTGTTTCCATCATTTTCTGAGGTTTCCAGGTTTTCACCCAGCCTTCCCTAGGCAGAGCCTTGGTCCCCCGCAAAAATGCTCGAGTCTTCCATTGACTTCAATGGGGTTCGTTATTCGAAACGAGCACCCGAGCATCGGGAAAAGTTCGACTCGAATAACGAGCACCCGAGCATTTTAGTGCTCGCTCATCTCTAGACATGATCTATATTTTTGCAGGGCCACGGAACTACGAATGTGGACAGCACGCAGTGTGCTGTCTGCATCTTTTGCGGCCCCATTGAAATTAATGGGTTTGCACTCGTTACACAAAATTGCAGAACCGATGAGGACTCATTCATACGTTCATGTGAATGGTACCCTAGCATTTTACGGCAGGTACAGACTACACACAAAATTTTGTAGTCTGTAACCAAACAAAAAGTTTGTAGTCTGTAACCATGGAGATCTACTGATCTAAAAGAACTAGCGTACATATCATAGTAGGCTATTTCTATCCAATGCTCTTTGCAAAGTAACAGCATGTATACTTTAAAGGTACAGGCAATGAAAATTATTATTTATTATAATAATAATAATATAATTTTTAATAACCAGGAGTCTTCCTAGAATTCTAGACTGCCATTGTATCTCAGTAAATAAAATAAGCATCACCACCAGCATGTCCTTCTTTCTAAATGATGACTAAAATTACTTTCTAGAGGTGAGAACAAAACATTCTGTGCGTGGGTAATTTGTTGCTAGATAGAGCTGACCAAAATACAACCCTGGATGCAGATAATAAGCTTTGTAGATGATCTGATGGGTGGCCTATGTTTAGACACATCCATATTCCACCTTACAATCCAAATTTTTTCTTGGTGTAGGGTCGGACTGGTCTACTAGATACCAGAGGATCGTCCGCTGGGCCCAAGCTCTCATACAATAATGGGCCCTTTATAATACAGAGTCCATACGATCTAGCAGAAGATAATTCGGAACTGATCTTGGAACCAATAACCACCAGATATTCTATTAAACCTTACAGGAGTCCTGAATATGCAATGATAACAAAAATGACTTAAAAGTGAATGTGCATATGTCCTGTATATACAGAGGTTGGGCCCTCAGAATTCTTTCCTCTGATGGGCCCAGGAACTTCTATCCGACACTGTCTTGGTGAACAGCCTAGCAGTGTTGCGTCATCTTCTACATCTCATCAGGACATTACTAGTAGGTTAAAAATTGATAATGTATGCTTTGTGTGATGTATTAACATGTCTTGGTTCTGAACCACTGAGGGTGGAGGAAATCTCATCCTAGGTTGCAAAGCATTTGTTTTTCTAGAAATAGGTCAGAGCAGAATTGGCTAGTCAGTTCCTACTTCCTGTCTAGATGAGTTATGGAATTGGTGAGCTAGAGAGAGGAGTGCAGACCAGTCTGCTAAAGAGTCTGCACATATTTTGCCTGAGGTGATAACACAGGAAAAGGTTAAAGGCACCCATAGCTTTTATCAGGTTATGATTAAGCTTCCAGCCTGCCTAGTATCATTTTTGCAGCGGTCATTGGGGTTTTGGAAAATTTGTATGTTTTGTACCTTACTGCCAGGAACTGTAGAAAACTAATATTATTAAATACCTAAGGAAGGATATAACCCAGAGAAACGGATTGCTACTAGTAAAGGTTTAGCTCCAGTCAGTTAAACTGCCATTAAAGGCTGTCTTCTGCTTGCATGATTGGAATTGTTCTTCTACCACTTGTCAAGTAAAGGAACTATGAAGTTTTTGTTTCAAAACTTCCCTGTCTCGTCAATATTATTTTGCACATCACCATGAAGGGCAGTGTGCGAATGGGGAACTACTAATCCTATGGTGTGGATCCCCTCTTCATTCTGCCAGTCCTGGGTAAGGGAGAGGGACCTGGCCAACATAGCAACCACTGACATCTATACCATTACCACCCCTATCTCCTCTCCGCGCCTCCCCTAGGTAGCTGCACATCTGAACCAACACACAGTAACCAGATGCCTTGGAACATCAAACACGGGTTCTCCTCTCTCTTTGATTGTGTGTTGCTTGCAGATGGCCAGGATCCCACAACAGAACTACAGGGGAGTTTTTTGTGGAGCTGAACCCCATCTCTCCCTCCATTGAGCATTAGCATTGGTCTACCTCAATTCTACCTTGTGGTGGTTCTTTAAAGTCATCTTCTAAATGAATATCATTGTACTTAGTAAATGTTGCCCCTGCTTGGGCTCCTTTTTCCTTTAAGGCCACAGGAGCCCAGGTTCGGGCTGACCCACCCCAGTCCCCTAACCACAAATGGCACATGGCACAGTATACTAAATACACTAACTGCACTACATACAGATATTCAGTGTACAGCATCTGAACCTATGTGTTCAAAACTGGGTACATTATTTAACAAACTTACCAGTTTATTATTACACATATAAGATGAGATGATGTGCAGGCACAGAGAAAGGGTCTCCACAACAGAATAGTTTGAAAGATAGACTAAGCAGCAGGCTACTACCGAAAATAAATGTATGCTGGTACAGTCTCTGCAATTTGCAATTTGTTTATTTTTTAATTATATATTTTTATTCTCATTTTGTGCAAAAAGGGGTGATTCACATTTTTATGTTTTAATTTATTTAAACTTTTACTCTTTTTTTACTTTTTAAAGTCACCCTAGGTGACTATAACAAACAACCATTAGATTGCCCTTTGTATTCAGTAATGGTATATTATTCATAACAAAATACACAATTCAGTATATTCCAATGCAGTGCTGCCACCTGCAGGCCTGTATTGAAATATACTAGTGATAGGAATCTTAATCAGTACAAGGTAATAGCTTCCCCAATCTCAGTTGGGGAAGCTGTTACTGGAGTGTGTAGCTCCCACATTTTCACCACTCAGATGCCGTGGGTCACACGAAACAGCAAGACACCTGATGGCTAAGGTGCACACTCCACTCCGAAGCAGGTGGCATCTTTAAAGACCTGACATCTGCCGTACTATTACGGCAGATGTTGGGAAGGGGTTAAGCCTCTTAGATATCTGTATTTAAAATTATCTGTCAATTCAGGTCAGTTTCTACAGTTTTTAATATTTGTTGGCTTGACTTGTCATATTGGTAGTGAACTTGTGGAGGAGGAAGATCTAATCTCATCTCTGGATTGGATGTCTCGGGAAGCTGCATAGTCTCGGATGTTGGGGAGGCCAGATACCATACAACAACTTAAAGCACTCCGGTAAACGTTCATGCCATGGACATCATACCATTCATCTGTTGTTTCATCATAGCATTCAACATTGAATGTGGTGGTAAATCCATTAAAACCTCCTACAGCAAAAAGAAGGTCATCTAGTACTTCAATTCCAAAGTTACTGCGAGGTGTGACCATAGGAGTCACCACGTGCCAAGTGTTGTTGACAGGGCTGTAAGCCTCAACACTTCTCAGACGATTAGCTCCATCAAAACCTCCAACCTAAAAAATAAAATAAGTATTACTTAAAGATGGAGAGTACTTAAATGGAGATTCTTTTTCATAGAAGTTGGTAATAATTGGTGTTTACTAGACGACACTTAGGGCAGAGCACTGTTATGTTTAAGAGCTATAAAATATATATAAAGTACCAAACAATGTCACCTATTATAAATTGTTCTGGGTGACTGATAAGGATAAGAATAACTAGGATTCTTTGGGCTCCATAGCAAAGTCCAGATTGCCCCTCCATCACGTAGGCAGTAACATGAAGTGTAGTTATCATTCAGAGTGGAAGAACAGAAAATGAGATAATCTGATTGTTGTTTGGCTTCAGTTTTGCATATTTCCTACTACTGAATTATATTTCCACCCTTTAGGACAATGAGGGCTACAATATAGATCTACCTTCAACCTTCCATTGTCATAAAATATGAAATTTGCTTATAAGAAGGTGAACCGCATACTCTTTGTGTGTGTAGCACATGGACTCCTGATGTAACATAGTAACATAGTAACATAGTAACATAGTTTATAAGGCCGAAAAAAAGACATCTGTCCATCCAGTTCGACCTGTTTTCCTACAAGTTGATCCAGAGGAAGGCAAAAAACCCCTGTGCGGTAGAAGCCAATTTTCCTCACTTTAGGGGAAAAAATTCCTTCCCGACTCTAATCAGGCAATCAGAATTACTCCCTGGATCAACAACAACCCATATCTAGTAACTATAACCTGTAATATTATTAGGTAGATATGTGATGAGCACTCACTTTACGTTTGTTTCTTTGTTTTTTAAAAAAAATATAGTACAATATCTATACTATCTATATTCATATTTCCTAATCTGTAATATTATTACCCTCCAGAAATACATCCAGGCCCCTCTTGAACTCTTTTACTGAACTTACCATCACCACCTCCTCGGGCAGAGAGTTCCATAGTCTCACTGCTCTTACCGTAAAGAATCCTCTTCTATTTTTGTAAACAAAGCTTCTTTCCTCCAGGCGCAGAGGATGTCCTCTCGTCATGGTTACTGTCCTTGGGATAAAGAGATCATGGGAGAGATCTCTGTACTGACCCCTGATATATTTATACATAGTTATTAGATCTCCCCTCAGTCGTCTTTTTTCTAAAGTGAATAACCCTAATTTTGATAATCTTTCTGGGTACTGTAGTCCACCCATTCCAGCTATGACTTTAGTTGCCCTCCTCTGAACCCTCTCCAGCTCTGCTATGTCTGCCTTGTTCACAGGAGCCCAGAACTGTACACAGTACTCCATGTGTGGTCTGACTAGTGATTTGTAAAGTGGCAGGACTTTGTTCTCATCACGGGCATCTATGCCCCTTTTGATGCAACCCATTATCTTATTGGCCTTGGCAGCAGCTGTCTGACACTGGTTTCTGCAGCTTAGTTTGCTGTTCACTAAAATTCCTAGGTCCTTTTACATGTCAGAGTTACCCAATGCTTTACCATTTAGTATGTATTGGTGACTTGCATTATTCCTTCCCATATGCATAACCTTACATTTGTCAGTGTTAAACCTCATCTGCCACTTCTCTGCCCAAGCCTCCAGTCTATCCAGATCCATCTGTAGCAGTGCACTGTCCTCTTCTGTGTTAATTACTTTACACAGTTTAGTGTCATCTGCAAAAATTGATATTTTACTGTGCAAGCCTTCTACAAGATCATTAATAAATATATTGAAGAGAATAGGGCCCAATACTGACCCCTGTGGTACCCCACTAGTTACAGTGACCCAATCTGAGTATGTACCATTAATAACCACCCTCTGTTTTCTATCACTGAGCCCCATTTACTTACCCACATACAGACATTTTCTCCAAGGCCAAGCATTCTCATTTTATATACTAACCTTTTATGTGGTACCGTGTCAAATGCTTTGAAGAAGTCCAGATATACGATATCCATTGATTCCCCACGGTCGAGTCTAGAACTTACCTCCTCATAGAAACTGATTAAATTGGTTTGACATGACCGATCCCTCATGAAGCCATGCTGATATGGAGTTATTTGCTTATTTTCATTGAGGTACTCCAAGATAGCATCTCTTAGAAAACCTTCAAACAGTTTACCCACTACAGATGTTAAACTTACCGGCCTATAGTTCCCGGGCTCTGTTTTTGGACCCTTTTTGAATATTGGCACCACATTTGCTATGCGCCAATCCTGTGGAACACTCCCTGTCAGTATAGAGTCCTTAAATATCAAGTATAAGGGTCTGGCAATGACATTACTTAATTCTCTTAGGATACGTGGGTGTATGCCATCCGGTCCTGGCGATTTGTCTATTTTAATCTTTTTAAGACGCCCCAGTACTTCTTCCTGGGTCAGACAGGACACTTTTAAAGGGGAATTCACTTTTATATTCTGCATTTCATCTGACAGTTTATTTTCCTCAGTGAATACAGTGGAGAAAAAAATATTTAAGAGTTTTGCTTTCTCCTCATCGCTCTCTGCTACTCCCCCCTCACTACTCTGTAAGGGGCCGACACCTTCAGATTTATACTTTTTAGTATTTATATAATTGAAGAACATTTTAGGGTTAGTTTTACTCTCTTTAGCAATTAGTCTTTCAGTCTCTAGTTTAGCTGCTTTTATTTGTCTTTTACAAATTCTATTTTTTTCCTTATAGTTTTTCAATGCTTCCTCGCTCCCCTCCTGTTTTAGTGATTTAAATGCTTTC
Source organism: Rhinella marina (assembly GCA_900303285.1). Lineage (NCBI taxonomy): Eukaryota > Metazoa > Chordata > Amphibia > Anura > Bufonidae > Rhinella > Rhinella marina. The sequence goes on from ONZH01016381.1 coordinate 6,468, forward strand.
TTTTTGTCATTTATTGCTTTTTTTACAGTTCTATTTATCCACATTGGTTTTTTCTTGTTTCTTATCATTTTATTCCTATACGGTATGTACCTCACACAATTAGATATTAGGATGCTTTTAAAAATATCCCATTTTGTGGCTGTATTTTTATTTTCAAGCATTTTGTCCCAGTTAGTTAGATCTATGGCCTCTCTTAGATGGCTAAATTTTGCATTTTTGAAGTTTGGTATTTTTGTTCCTCCCTGAAGAAATGCTTTTTTTAATGACAATTCAAAGGTTATTATTTTATGGTCACTGTTACCCAGGTGTCCCCCAACCTGCACATCTGTTGTTCTGTCAGGTCTATTGGTTAATACTAAGTCCAGTATGGCCGTCCCTCTAGTCGGGTCCTGAACCAGTTGGGAAAGGTAATTGTCTTTGGTTATTGCCAAGAACCTGTTTCCTTTATGAGATATACAGGTTTCAGTTTCCCAGTCTATATCTGAGTAGTTGAAGTCCCCCATAATAACGACCTCATTATGATTTGCCGCTTCGTCTATTTCATTTAGAAGTCGATTTTCTGTGGCCTCTGATATATTAGGTGGTTTATAATAAACTCCTATTAGTATTTTATTATTGTTTTTGGCTCCATTTATTTCTACCCACAGTGACTCCACATCTTCATGTCCCTCACTTATATCTTCCCAGATTGTGGGCTTTAGACAGGACTTTATATAAAGGCAGACCCCTCCCCCTCGCCGGTTTTGACGATCCTTTCTAAAAAGATTGTAACTCTGTACATTAACTGCCCAGTCATAGCTATCATCCAGCCATGTCTCAGTTATTCCCACTATGTCATAGTCCTCCTCACACATCACTAATTCCAGTTCGCCAATTTTATTAGTTAGGCTTCTGGCATTAGTATACATACACTTAAGAGGTCTATGTATATTTTTTACCCCGTTTGTCAATTTACTATTACTTATTAAATGAATATCCGGGGTTCTTGGGTTACTTTGGTTGTTGTTTTGCACAGTCTTCTTCCTACATTCCTTACTAACCCCAGCCCCCACTAACCCCCCATATCCTTTATTATTGGTCATCTGTTTCTTTAAAGGAATGGACTAGTTATCTAAAGGCTCTTTACACTGCCTGAACATCGGGCAGATTATTGCTAACAAGTATTCTTACGAACATTTGTTTGTGGTAATCTGCTGGTGTAAATGTGCCACCAGTTACCCAATGAACGAGCGTTTTGGTAATAGGATCATTTGCGCGGTCACCTATATCATTGTTTGCTGGCAGCAGATCATGCTTTCTAAACAATGACTCTGTATGGGGACGAGCGATGGCTCCTTTACACTGAACAATTTAGCAGATGATTGTGGGGAAGGAAGCATACTTTCTTGACAATGGCCTGCTCGACAATGGACAATTTACATGCAGCGATCTCCTCTGCAGTATGGGGGGGAACTGATTACTAGTGTTGAGCGAGCATGTTCAGCGAGTTCGGGCGAGCATGCCTAAGCTCGGGTCTGCTCGGTGTTCGGTCAAACACCGAGTGTACTTGAGCGCAATGCTTGAGTCTCTTCCCCGCACTGTAATATTGATTTGTACGCTAATGCGTACAAATTCAGTTAATTAGCATTAGCAATTAGGAGTAAAAGAGGAGAAGTCGCGATTCTGACCTTTTTCTATTAACCAGACACCCTCCCCTCTTCCGAGCAGGGGGTGTCTGGTTTAGTCCCATTGACAAACATTATGATTGGGTGCTCGGCCGAGCACTCGAGCAACCCCTAGTGCTCGGCCAGAGCACCCGAGCATACGAGCATAGAGGTGCTCGCTCAACACTAATGCTGTTATGTATGATTGCAGGAATGATGGTTGTCAGTTACGGATAGTGGAGTAGGCCAAGAACAGCCTGGACCTAATGGAGAGGTGTATGTTGTAATACCGATTTGTTGTGGCACCACACTGTACTAAGTAACTGCAGGGAGGAACAATTAGGAAGAGGTATGGTTGGAGGTGCGTACCTAGTTTATTAAATACTAGCAGAAAGACCCGGCTTCGCCTGGGTATATTTCATCTATTTATTTAATGTTTCTGTGTGTCGTTGCAGAGAGAAAGTCAATGCAGCTGACAGAAATTGATTTTTACCTTCATTTTTTCAATCCCTATTGGCTGCGGAGTGGGAGGGGGTGTGGTTTAATGGGACAGTTTGATTCTGTGTCCCTTAAATAGACTGCAACCAGGATTCTGCAAGACTCACCTGTCACCATCATTCTGGTTTCAGCTTCCTTCTCCTCTGCTTCTGGCCTTCTGGACTGGAAGTGTGATGTGTTGTCTACAGGCACACCATTGCTGACATCCAATTAATGGCCTTAGCAAGCCATTGATTAGCAAGCAGCAGTGATGTGCATGTAGACGGCACGTCACAATTCCACTCAAGTGGAGACAGGAAGTGGAGGAGAAGGAAGCTCAGCGCTAGAACCGGAGTGACTATGACTGGTGAGTCTAAAATTTCTAAAGTTGAACCACTTAACTTAATTAGGTCAACAAGTGTCTTCTTTTAAAGGGTAACCACCTGAATAAATCATCCTTGATGTGTGAATCGGTATGCTTTTGCATGTTTAGGTATTAAATATGAATCCTCCATACCACATATACTTTGTCTCTATAGGCGATAACTCCAACACCACTACGCCGGCTCCACATTGGAGAGATTGTAGTCCACTGTTTGGTATCAAGGCTATACATCTCAGCAGTGAATAGGCACTCATTCCCATTGAATCCTCCGCAGATGTAAATCTGTATAAAAATTGATAACGAACATAAAATATATTATACGGTTCTACTACATATAGAAGAAAGACTTACCTAAAGGAATCAGTACATTTTATTAATAAAATCACAGAACTGTCTAATAAGGGATTTCCTTGCAAGATACGCCACTGGCAGTAGACATCACATCACTGGTAGTGGATGAAGCCTAAGTCCCAAAGAATGTGGTTTATGACTCATGGATGATTCTAAAAACGCTATTATAAATTTTTACTCCACAATATGAATCAAACTGATACACTGCAAATCATGATCTAAGGAGACTAATCTGAAATTATATAGGTTCTAAATAGAGTCTGCTCACTTCGCCACTACTATGGCCGGGTGCTCTATTAAAAGACAATCCCACCTTGTCCAAAAAGAAAATTGTCTAACTTGTACTGTACAATGAAATAGGCACTCCAAATCTGGATGATGTGGAAAAAATATTTATTACCAATAATAAAATAATACACTAAAATATTTGTTAAAATACTCCCATTAGTAAAATACCTAATGTTATATATACTATAGGACAATGACCATTATTAATCACACCACATTGGTTGCTATATTGTAACAATAGTATATAATTGTTAGCCTGGCCGGTTCACACACAGATATGGCTATTTATGGATATTGGTGAAGAGAGTTCTGAATGTTACTTCAGAATGCTCCTTAAGCGGGGCCTCCCCCGTGTTGTCTGTGTACAATGAGCCTTTAGTAGCTTCACAAATAATATCATAAATTAGAGCATACGATACCACTCCAAATGTGAGTGCTGATATTATCCTTTTTATCTCGGAGGTCTCCTCTCCCACTCGCAAGAATGTTTAGTAAAACTCTCAGCGTCCCAGGTGGTATCCTCTCCTGTTCTTTCACAGGACTTCCGAGATTCAGCGTAACACTGTTTGCTGTCCGACCAGTGCCCGATGTATCTGGATTGCAGCACAGCCTCCCACCGGTTACCCAGCAAGGCTTATAATTTGGCTCATGTGTTGATAGATCGAAGCAGCAATGCTCTGCAGAGATTTCTCTGACATCTGTAGGAACAGTTGTAATGTTCTGCAGGAGCGGTAACAATGTTCTGCAGAAGTAATAGCAATATTCCTCAGAAACTCCATCTGAAGTAATAGCAATGTTCTGCAGAAACTCCATCTGGAGCAATAGCAATGTTCTGCAGAGACTCCGTCGGAGACAGTCTGTGGGACTTCAAATGTCCAGGTGTCTTTAAAACCATAGGTGAGCAGAAATAGTGGGGGTCCTATATGCCAATTTCCAAACGCGTTTCAAGGTCTGCGGACCTCTTCCTCAGTGGCCATCCATGATAAGACTAAACACCACCCACTATTTATCTGTATTCCACCTGTTGCGGCACAGGGGGGCCTGTAGCGCACGTGAGGCCCCGCCCCCTACTCTGCATCATTAAGATGTGTCCCGTCCCTGCGCTCCGGGCCTCTCTTGGCCCCCTCACCGCCGCAACTTTTACCCTAACGAGTCCTGAGAGCGCTCGTGTGCGCTCCCAGCTGGCCCCGCCTCCTCCCTCATGCCCAAGAGGGGAAAGAAGAAGACCAAGGCCCAGCCCCCTCCAGAGTGGCGTCAGGACAAGTAACTGTAAGTTTTTATGTGTTTCATGTGTTTCATGTATGTGTGTGTATGTATGTATGTATGTGTGTGTATGTATGTATGTGTATGTATGTGTATGTATGTGTATGTATGTGTGTATGTATGTGTGTGGGTATATGCATACACTGTACGTACTGGATATTGTACAGCATGGCGCAGGGGTTATATTGTCCAGCATGGTGTAACCACCATGCATTTGTTGTACAGTATATATTATAATCCCTGTACCATGCTATACAATGTACAGTATAATCCGTACACCATACTGTATAATATACAGTATAATCCGTACACCATGCTGTTTAGTACACAGTATAATCCGCACACCATTATGTATAGTATACAGTATAATCCGTACACCATGCTGTATAGTATACAGTATAATCCATACACCATGCTGTATAGTATACAGTATAATCCGTACACCATGCTGTATAATATACAGTATAATACCTACACCATACTGTATAATATACAGTATAATCCGTACACCATGATGTATAATATACAGTATAATCCCTACACCATGCTGTATAATATACAGTATAATCCATCCTTGTGGCTGCCCCCATTCAGTTAACGTTGAAAATAAATAAATAAATCAGTAGCTCATGTATACATTTCTTTATTGTCAAATGGGGGTGTGGCATGGGAGGAGCCAGGGTAGCATGTGGGATGGGCCGGGGTAGTGGGCGGGGTTAGGGGCCCCATTCAGATTCTTGCTATGGGGCCCAATGATTTCTATGTATGCCCCTGTATCATAATATGCATAGAAACAAATAAGCTATGAAGAATGAGCAACATAGCAACATATGAGCTTTGGAGAATTATCTCCATAAGAAAAAGAAACCCATCCACAGAGAGCTGTTTCTAGATTTGTGTCCCTTATCAGTGCTAGCCGGGTATTGGTTGGCTGGGTGAGAGATTTTGATGTGGGTCTAGTGGAATACCATTTTTCCTTATGGAGACCACCAAGTTGGTGTGGTGAGTTTAATATGCCTGACAATGCAAAATAGCAATCTTCGAGGAAGAAGAAAAATTGTCTCTCTGGTGCAACCTATTGGGAGCAGCTATCCTATCAGTCAGTGGCATAACTAGAAATGGCTGGGCCCCACAGAAAATTTCTGAATATGCCTCCATCACCCTCATCAACTTCTTCAGAACCTCACTCCTGTGGCTAGTCAGACGAGCCCCGGCAATGGCTCCATCTGCCCCCTACAGTGTCACTGTATATAATGTCATTGTATAATACTGTTGAAGGGGCCCTGACAATAAAATCTTTTAGTCCTCCTCCTGGATGGGTCCCCTGGATGGGCCCCAAAGCAGCCGCTTCCCCTGCTTCCCCTATAGCTACGCCCCCTGTTATCAGTCAATATTCAACCTTTTAACAGGCCTTCCCTTATGAGGAAGATTCTGGTTTGGCTTATATCCTTGGTCGTAATGCAAGGCCTATTAATAGGTCAGTCACAGCATAGCTACCACCAACTGGAGATAGTTTTATTTCTTCCTGAAGGACAGCTACTTTGCATACCATGGTTTCTCATTATAACAGCGATGGGTGGATTACAACAGACATGATGGATACCACCAGTGCCTATCCGACTCAAGTAGATTACAACAAAGTCCATATGGTTCTTCCAGGGTGTCTGTCTGCATGGAGTACTATAATTCAGATGTGAATCCAACCTTAGATTTTTTTCAAAAAGTGCAATGATTTGTGACATGAAATAATATATCTCCAATCCCCAGCAGGACTGGGGATAAGCACCTGATCGGTATGGAATCTGATTATTGGATCGCCACCGATAATGAGAACAGAGGTCCCATGTGTCGGTATAAAGTGTATATATTGATTCTCTCCAAGACTATCGGAGATAGTCATGTACAACACTCGGCTATTTCCAGAACTCCCATTAAATATGAATGGAGTGGCGGCGTGCATGCTCAATCTGCAACAACTAAATCATGGACCCATTCTCATAATAATTTTTATCCCAGAGGTAGAGCTCCTACCGATCAGATGCTTATCACCTATCCTGTGGATTTTGTGGCACAACGCCTTTAAGAAAGACTAATATCTCCTTACCTTGTCATTAAGTGTGGTGGCACTGGCATCACTCCTCTGCTCATTCATAGGGGCAATCAAAGTCCACTGGTTGTTTTCTGGGTCATACCTTTCAGCAGTGTTCAGACGAAAGTGGCCATCAAAGCCTCCCATTGCATAGATATTTCCATCCAGAATAGTGACACTGATATAGCATCTTTTTGAATGCATGGGTGCTACTTGCTGCCATGTTTTCTTAATTGGGTTAAAACTTATTACACTGCTAAAATAGTCCACACTGTCAAATCCACCAATAATATACACATGCTCCTTTAAATATGCTGTTCCATGGTATGCTCTTGGACTTAAATCTTCATTTACAATATTGACCCACTGGTCAGCACGGGAATCATAGCACTCAATAGCATTTGTAGGACTACCTCCACTCCAACCACCTATAGCAAACAAGACTGCATAAGGAAGACGAGGTCTGTTCATTGGATTTATGAAATCCACATTTGATGGGCCATTCATATTAAGGTCATAAATAGCTTTTAAACCATTAATAATGATAGGTTTGCACTCTTCATTCTCGCTTACATAGTTGTTTGTTTTAACACTGTTGTTGAAGTAGTCATCATCCATGAATGCAAAGCGAACCTAGTAATAAAGATTAGAGCAGGTTATAAAATGACAACCAAAGGAGTGAGAAGTATTGAGAAACTGTAAAGTCAAATACATCTACATTGTAGAAATATATACAGTATCTATCTAAATATACAGTAAAGGTTACATAGTTACATAGTTACATAGTTAATACGGTTGAAAAAAGACACATGTCCATCAAGTTCAACCAAGGGTGGGGGTAGGAGTGATGAAGGGGGGGGGGGGACGGGTAACCTTAAGACATGACTCTACATTTTTTAATATGTGGGGACCTTCTTTTTCTCTAAGAATGTATCTAAGCCTGTTTTGAAGCCCTCAGCTGTCTTTGCTGTGACCAGCTCCTGCGGTAGACTGTTCCACAGATTCACAGTTCTTATAGTAAAGAAGGCTTGTCGCCCCTGGAGTCTGAACCTTTGCTTCTCCAGGCGGAGGCAGTGCCCCCTTGTCTTTTGAGGGGATTTTACCTGGAACAGTTTTTCACCATATATTTTGTATGGGCCATTTACATACTTATACAGGTTGATCATGTCCCCCCTTATACGTCTCTTCTCAAGACTAAACAAGTTTAACTCCTTCAATCTTTCTTCATAGCTAAGATGCTCTATGCCCCTTATCAGTTTAGTTGCCCGTCTCTGCACCCTTTCCAGCTCCAGGACATCCTTCCTATAAACCGGAGCCCAGAACTGAACAGCATATTCCAGATGAGGCTGTACTAATGCTTTATACAGTGGTAATATGACATCCCTGTCCCGCGAGTCCATGCCTCTTTTAATACATGACAATATTCTGCTGGCCTTAGAAGCAGCTGATTGACATTGCATGCTATTCTGCAGTCTATGGTCTACAAGGACACCCAGATCATTCTCTACAAGTGACTCTCCCAGTGTTACTCCCCCTAGGACATAGGAGGCATGCAAGTTGTTAGTACCCAGATGCATAACTTTACATTTATCCACATTGAACCTCATCTGCCAAGAGGATGCCCAAATACTCAGTGTGTCCAAGTCAGCTTGTAACTTCTGCACATCTTCCATAGACTGGACTCTACTACAAAGCTTAGTGTCATCTGCAAAAATTGAAACAGTGCTGTTGATTCCTCCCTCTATATCATTAATAAATAAATTAAATAAAAGTGGACCCAGCACTGAACCTTGGGGTACACCACTTATAACTGGGGACCATTCAGAGTAGGAATCATTCACCATCACTCGCTGAGTACGCTCCTTCAGCCAGTTCTCAATCCAGTTACAGAGTAGATTTTCTAATCCAACCGACCTTAATTTACCCGTCAGACGTCTATGAGGGACCGTGTCAAACGCTTTTGCAAAGTCCAAATACACAATATCCACAGCCACCCCTCTATCCAGACTTCTACTCACTTCTTCATAAAAACCAATCAGGTTAGTCTGACAGCTTCAGTCCTTAGTAAAACCATGCTGGTTATCACTTAGAAAACTATTATCCAAAACATATTCCTGTATATAGTCCCTTATTAGACCCTCAAAAAGTTTCCCCACAATGGATGTTAAGCTCACCGGTCTGTAATTCCACGGGGATGACCGAGAGCCCTTCTTGAAGATGGGCACCACATTTGCTTTACGCCAGTCCCTCGGCACTATGCCAGTCACCAGAGAATCTTTGAATATTATATACAAGGACAAAGAAATTACTGAACTAAGTTCCTTAAGAACTCTTGGGTGTAACCCATCTGGTCCTGGAGCCTTATTCACGTTTACTTTGTTTAACTTAGCTTTGACCATATCTATATTGAACCAGTTAAGTATATTACATGAAGTATCACCAGCACTTACTCTACCGGCAGCAGCTCCCACCTCTTCATGTGTATATACAGAACTAAAGAACTCATTCAGTAGCTCCGCCTTTTCCTGATCCCCAGTAATCAATTCCCCATCACTATTATTAAGGGGTCCTACATGCTCTGACCTAGGTTTTTTTTGCATTTATATATTTGAAGAATTTTTTGGGATTGGTTTTGCTATCCCTGGCCACCAGCCTTTCATTTTGAACTTTTGCTGCTTTTATAGTCCTTTTACAATCTTTATTAACCCTTTTGTAGTTATTAAAGGCTATAGCAGACCCCTCTGATTTGTATATTTTAAATGCCCTTTGTTTTTCATGTATTGCCCTTTTAACATCCGCATTAAGCCACGCAGGGTTTAAATTTAAGCGTTTGTATTTGTTCCCCCTAGGAATAAATTCTGCAGTATAGTTACCCAGTGTAGATTTGAAGGTCTCCCATTTATCATCTGTGTCACTACTTGACAACAACTGCTCCCAGTCTATGTCGTGGAGTGTGGCCCCTAACCCTGGGAAATTGGCCTTTTTAAAATTAAATGTTTTTGATCTCCCAGCATGTTTATGCTTTTTACACTTTAGGATAAAAGTAACTATATTGTGGTCACTATTACCAAGGTTTTCCAGAACAATTACCTCCTCAACTATCTCTGCATTGTTAGATATAACCAGATCCAACAGTGCATCACTTCTTGTTGATTCTTTTACAAACTGACCCAGAAAATTATCCTGCAATAAGTTAAGAAAATTTCTCTCCTTTGCAGTTGAAGCCGATCCATGACCCCAGTCAATACCAGGGAAGTTAAAACCTCCCATTATCACTACTGTACCCGCCTGGGCAGCCCGCTCTATTTGTCTATAGGTGCTTCAAAACATATGAAGGTGTCCTGTGGTATCTGATACTAAGACTTTATCATGGAACATTTAAAGGCTATGTTCACCTTTGGGGGTAATTTTTGTTTAATTATTGCATTGTACTCATTTTGAGCTAAAAATAATTTTTTCAATAGTTTTTTTGTGTTTTCTTTTTTCAAATTCAGAGCCCTTTTCTCTTACAGGACTGAGATTCTCTAGTAGCAGGCTGTGTATTTTTACTGTTTCCCTTCAGACAGCTCAACTGACAGCTCATTATCTCTGATCTCTGACCGTATAAACACTCGTTACAGCTCAGTTCCTATCTTAATGATAAGAATGTGGCTTAAATAAGTGTGTATGACCTCTCAGTAATTTAGAGATAAGGTTTATTAGATGACCAGCACAAAATGAAAGTAAAACGTATGAGTCACACAGCTAGAAAAACAATTAACCCTTTAGCCCAAAATGAGTAAATTGTAATTTTAAAAAATTGCCTGCGAATGTGTACATAGCCTTTAAATTCTGATTAATGAGGTGAGACCTTCATGGATTAGGCTTGTTTTGAAATCTGGAGAACCTGGAGGCCAAGTGAGCGCCTTGAACTCTTTGTTATGTTCCTCATTCCTCAAACAATTCTTTAACTTTTTTTATTGCGTGGCAGGAGCGTCCTCATACTGAAAGAGGTCACTGCCTTTAAGGAATGTATCAAAATGATTGCCAGGACTCAAGGTTTCCCAGGAGAACATTGCTCAGAGTATTACCCTGCCTCTATAGCATGCCATCCTTCAGATGCCATATCTTACCCAAGTGACACACACCAGACCATCTAAATGACGTAAAAGAAAATACAACTCATCAAACCATTGTGCCCTCTTCCGTTGCTCCATGGTAGAGTTCTGATGTTCATATGCCCATGGTAGGTATTTTCATCCGTGGACAAGGTTAACATGGGCAGTCTAGAATGTGTGCAGCTACATTACAAGCAACATACACAGTGCGTTTTTATACACTGTGTATCATAGCCAGCATTAACGTTTTTAGCTATTTGTGCTACAATAACTCTTTTGTGAGACTGGAAAAGAGGGCTAGCCTTTTAGTGTCCTGGAGCAAGGGTACTTTGGACTGTGGACCTATTGCTACTATGCAAAGCCATCAACTCTCTACTTCATTGTACTTTGAAGGGTTAACGTGCACTGTGACTTATGTTGTTATGTGCACTTATACTTTTTCATATTGTTGAACTGTGTATAGGTGTTTATTGTAATATATCCTTACACAATAGCTGAATTGCACTGTGGAAAGGGTTAATGCACAGCCAGCTAATACTGAGGGACTTTATGACTTTTTAGCTATGCAAAGTTTTGGAGGCAAAATCCAGAAACACTGACCTTCTGTCTGTACACAAGTTTATAATAGACAGAAGATCTGTTTGATCTGTGCTTCTCCTCTCCACCCCTCCCACTAGAAAATTCAAGTTCAGCTAGAAACTGTATATAAGGAGAGCAGTCAGAGCCCTTAGTTGTCTGCAGATAGTGACCAGTGCTTTGTTAAAGAGACTTTGCTACACTGCATTAGTGAGCAGAAGGCGATGCTGAGATAGGGATGTTGACCCACAGACCTGGGGTTACCTGCCCCTTGACCAGGGAGCCAGCCGGTCGACTGAGCTACATACCCTGGACCACCAGACTTTGCCCAGGGTAACAGCCATCTGAGAGAAAGTGGGACAGGTAGCTCAGGCCTTTCCTCAGTATGAACCCTTCTTCTGTCTGGGAGGAGACTTGAGAAGCCAGCGAAGTGCCTTGCCTGTATTGTTTTAAGTTTTTCAAGTAAAGAAGCACACTGGTTTACTGCTGTCACGCGCAGGCGTGGGGGGGAGAACCAAACGAAGCATAGGAGAGAAAGTAGATTAGGCCTAAAAACTAAGGAAGAAAGATGGACACCTCCTTCAGGAAACCCTGTCTCAATTCCTGTCTAACTACCAGTATGAACAGGCCTCAAAGGTAGGCAAGTTCATACACAGGAACCTAAACACCGAACTGACCCTATAAGACCCTGGAACTAATGACAGGAATGAGTCTACCTGTTCCTCCAAAAGGAAGGACGAACAGGAGTCTCCCTTAGGCCTAATAACAAAACAACAGGGAGAAGTAACAAAACACACAGAAGGGAAAAGGAAACTTATCTTTCAATGATGAAATGGAGGCTCCAGGATCTCAGCTGAGAACCAAACCACTGGTCACCACAACAACAACTGAAGCTACAAACCGCAAGGAATAGTGGGAGAAGAAGCAATAAATAAGGGAGGGACAATTACCACACCAGGAACACCTGAGGGAAAAGGGTGTGGTAAATACCAACAACAAAAAAGGAAAACATGTCAGATTATACCACGTGTTGCCAATCTGATAGACCTCCTGTTACCTGTCACAGGAATGTCCGTAGCAACTGCAGACCATGACTCTCTGGACCAATTTCCCATTTGGGTGTTAGGGGGACTCAGCGTAGCATTGAGGCTACACCAAACCTAGCCACCGCAGCTTCACTACCTACTAGTCAGAACAGGAAACACCAGGCATGGATGTAGGAGGCACTGTGTATGGTAAAAGTCTAAGGAACCACAGCACACTGCTGTCATATTTTGATCAATGGAAAGTGACCGGAGCCTCACTAGTTGCTTATTCATAGAGATATTGCCTTAACTGTTACTTGTATAAAACCTTTTTAATTTGTAAGGAGACAATTTCATGGAAATAAAACTCGGAATTACCTCTGGAAGAAGAACCGAAATATATTGTTTCCGGCTCGCAGGGTTATGATTGATCCACTTGGTAATAGCTTCAAATGCAAATTCTTCTTGTTTAATGTTCAGTTCATCTTTCTCTAAAATGCCTTTAAGGTCCGTAGCTGACAGATCAAGGAACTCATCTGAGATCTTCAATATATTTTCAAAGTTATGTAAGATGTACATGTATGCCTCCTGATGGAGCTCAGGGCAATAATAATATTCTGTGAACCTATAGATACCAATACAATTTTGTGGGCACAGTTGGTTTTTCAGGAATTCAGAGCAAATACGTAGAAGACCTAGAATGTTGAAAAAGTCTGCCGCAATAAAGAGATTTTCCACATTGTCAGGGTCGATTGGGACCGTCCAGGTGTAGGCATACTGTAAGACTAATTTCATTGTGTCTGGAGATACACCAGCGATGTCATAGACTTTCTCCTCACTGTTTTTCCAGCTACCTGTGAACAATGCTCTGCAAATAAAATGACATTGGGAATAACATGATATAACCATTGACATTGAGAATGTAGAACACCTAGATGAAAGAGTTAGCTGGAATAAAATAGATTAAAGGGTACTAGACACAGGACATGATCAAAGGTGGATCTGTGTCTGGTAGCTACATAAATATATATAGAAGAGAAAGTATCTACAGTGCTTGTCTGTATGTAAGGTAGTAGAGCATGCTCCCATCTGGATATATATTATGGACTGTGTTACATGTTTTCTACATGGTAAATAGGGGCTGCTGCCATTCTAAGATATGCATGTGTTGCAGTAGCAAACAAGATGTTTATGCACTCATGCACAGCAATAAACAATGCTAACATAATTGCACTGTTGGTAATGTATTGTTGGTGATAATGATCACTATTAATATGTACATTGTGCTCTATAACATTGTGTTATGCAAGAGAATGACCTGTGGTCACCTGAACATGCCTGTGCAAGTCCTCAGTACTGGTTACTGGTTTCTTTATAATCATATATTGTGCTTGTGAATAAAGCAGTAATATGTATATTAGCTTTCTAAGCATAGAAATCCACTCTTCTCAATGTGGTAAGGCTATAGTAAATAGTGCATATGATATGTACATGCTAGGACACTGCCCTGTTACAAAGGGGGTGTTACAAAGCAGTACTCCAAGTATTCAGCCTCTGGTGCTCCAAATTGCTCATTTGCATATGCATAAAAATACAGATACCTCTGTAGCTGTTTAGCATACAGACCAAAAAAAAAGGACATTGTTTTAATCAGCATGATCAATGTTACCAGGCAGTATGCCTGGCTTAATACGGTTGATCATGCTGATAGAGGCACTTTAAAACTGGTTGTCCTGGAATAAATAATAATAAATAATAAGTATATTTGCCTCATTGATCCCCTACCACCCCATTCATAGGATGCTGAGTCCCTATCATTCTCCACTTCCTGCTGAAGCTATGATGCCCTGACACAGGGACATGTGACAGCAGCAGGCAATTACTTGCTGGACCAGGTTACTGCTGTGGCTGCCGGCTGCAGTAGTCACATGTCCCTGAGTTGGGAGGTCAGTACTGCAGCAGGAAGCAGAGAATGGTAGGAGATCAGGCAACTTCGGAACAGGAGTGGTAGGGTATTGGAGAATTCAGGTATTCCGGGAGAACATACTTTTATTCAGAGTCCAGAGTCACAGTTTAGGTATTAATTCGAGGACACGGTGAGGGACATGTTTATGTTCAGGTGGCAGAATGGTGGTGCATACCTTTTTCAGGGTTCACAGTTTGAGCATTTTTTAAATCAGGTAGCAGAATGTGTGGGAGCATATTTGTATTTAGAGAGCAAAGTGGGGAATATTTTTAATCCAGAAAATTTGTAGGCATTTCTTTCATTCAGGTGGCACAGTGTTCAGCATTTCTTGATCATTCAAAGGGCACAGTGTGCACATTTTGTTATAATCACAGAGCACAAGGTGTGAATGTTTTTCATTAAGACACAGTATGGCCATTTTTTTATTGGGGCATATTGTGGTCTTTTTAAATCGGGGCTCAGTGTGGGCATGATTTTAGTCAGGAGCAAAGTGTTTACACCTATTTTATTCAGTGGGCACAATGTGTAAGACAGTTATATTTAGGGAGTGGTATGTGTAGTAATTATATTTAGAGGGTGGAGCAAAAGCAGGAAGCTGAAAAAACCTGGGCAGAAAACTCTGCAGTGATGGCTTGGGGTCAGGAGACATCATCATGGTCTGGGCCAGATCAAGAAGAATACAGAATGGCTCCAAACAGAGAAGATATCACACAATGAGAGATATGTTACTATTTTAATGGAAGGTGTAGTTTGATATAGAACAAACATATAGCAGTTAACTTGACTTTGCAGTTCATCTCTGTACTGAGTTTGATCCTGAAAGTATATTTATGAGCATAGTTCTGGTATATAAGGCTAACTGAGGTTAGTTATGTGCTATATTTATATTTTGAGCTTGGTTCTTGTATTGTATGTTATGCTTTACTCTGGTGCTAAAGTGAGATACTGCTCTTGGTTTTGGTGTATTAAGCATTCATTCTGATCTGTATCTGTACTTTAAACTTTTGTATTGAGGTGTATCAGAAACATAGGAGATGTGCCCTGGCACATGAGGCATGACTCTCCTTTTACCTCTCCGAAATAGACTGGATATGTCTATAGTACTGAATGGGCACCTACAGGTCCATAAGTAAATAATTCATGGAGTGGCAAACCAGATTAAATTTTAGCCTGGGTTTGGTGGCACATAAATTGTGATAATTTATATGAAATTACTGTTACAAACGATAATATTTATTAGATTCCATGTTATATATGCTGTATTTGGAATATGTTTACAAGTTTATTTAGTTATAGAAGCAGGGATCATTTTAATAGTGTGTTATACTGTGGGAATTCAACATGTATATTTTTGTAGCCCAAGTAGGGAACCTAATGTAAAAAAAATTGTATCTCACCCCTGGACCACCAATTCACATCGATGGCCTATCCTGATCCTAATTTCTGGAAAATCCCTTTAACATCTATTCAATTATAACTAACTTAAAAGGGCTTTTCTGGGAATAATTCTCATCACTGCTAAAGCCAGTCTTTGGCTGAAATGGAGCAGGTGAAAATGTCCATACCCTGGAAAGAACACAATGTAAGGACTGGAAGATGGAAGAACGAAAGCCAGCACATAGGATTGGAGCAGTAAAAAGCAGGTACAGTAAGTATGGATCTTATAATAAGTGATGCAGGCTAGAGCCACAAGTAAATATTTCTTATAGTCAATGAAGAACATTCTCCTTAAAGTTAAATCACTCTCTAAACATGATAAACACTGACCTAAAGTAAGCACTGCAGCCACATAGGATGTTCTTATGGGCACTGAATTCCACACCGCTGGCATTGATGACAACGTCACACAGCTTTCCCTCCAATCTCAGCTCATTAAAAATATTGTAAGCCATGGAGGTCATTTTGCTTTCCATGTTGGCATTTGGGAAGCTTTCCTCGATCTCCATTGTGAGTATGCAATGGTTTGTCCTGTCACTCTTTACCTCACCAAGCCTTTCATATAATAGAATACAATTCTTTTATGGCATCACAATCTACATTGTGTGATGGAATTCCAAACGGAATGGTCAGGAAGAAACATTGGTGTCTCAGTTCAATGTGGGTGTTTAAAGCATTAAATATTCATGTATATTCCATGCTTTATCTATTTACATAGCTTTTTATCTGATTTATTTTTACATGTGATTTGATGAAATCTCAATTTTACCTGGAAATCTTGGCAGTCTATCCACAATTTATAGATTGTAAACCCTCGTAAGCAGGGCCCTTTCTACTTCTTTACCAGTTTGTAACTCGTCTTGTTCATGCTTAGTGCAATTACCTGTATTATATATGTACACCCCTTATCACATGTACAGCGCCATGGAATGAATGGTGCTTTCATAATAAATAATAATAATCCCAAGGAGCAAATGACCTCTTCTAGAAAAATGTAAATTCAGATAAACAACACCTGACACAACCAATGTATGCCTGTCTGAGTGCCAGTGAAAGCTGTCAGCAGGTTCATCCGTATGTTCAAATGGGAGACTAAAACATGGGCCCTAGGAGGACAGCAACAGTTTTGTCTTGCCTCTTATCTTTCTTACTCTTATACAGCGTACAATGACGAGAGAGAAGGTGCCCACAAGGTAAGTATGTAAGTCATCTCAATCCCTGAAGGGATGTGTATGCGTTAATACAGGGCAGTTGTAAAGTCTTCAGATCCTTTCACTTTTTTTCACATCTTGTTATGTTGTGGCCTTGTGCCAAAACAAAAAAGTTTTCCCAATCATTTGGCCCTCGATACCCCCATAATAACAAAATGAAAACAGAATCTTTGCTAATTTATTGAACAGGAAAAACTAAAATCTTGCACAGATGTAAGTATTCAGACCCTTTACTCAGGACTTAGTTGACGCACCTTGGGCTCTAACTACGGTATGTTAGGTTGGATGAGGACTGTCAGTGGACAGCCATTCCCAGGTCTCTCCAGAGATGTTCTATTTAGGGTTCTGGCTGGACCACTCGAGGACAATCAAAGAGTTGTCCCTAAGCCACTCCTTTCTTGTATTGGCTGTGTGTTTAGGGTAATTATCTTGTTAGAAGGAAAACCTTCGGCCCAGTCTGAGGTCCAGAGCACTCTGGATGAGATTTTCGTTAAAAATATCTCTACTTTCTTCACTTCAGCTTTCCCTCAACTCTGAGCAGTCTTCCTGTCCCAGCCACTGAAAAACACCCTGAAAGTGTGATGCTGACACAACCATGCTTCACTGTACCGATGATATTGGACAGTGCTTGTTTTCATCCAAACATGATGCTTATAATTGAGATCAAATTTTTGCAAACTTTCATGTGTCTTTTACTAAGCAGAGGCTTCTTTCTGGCCTCTCTGTCATAATGCTCAGATTGATGGAGGGCTGAAATGATAGTTGACCATGTGAACGTTACTCCAATCTGCACACATGATCTTTGGACCTCAGCCATTGTGACCATTGGGTTCTTGGTTACCTCTCTTACCAAGGCCCTTCTCCCTCGATTACTGTAATTTGGTGGGGCAGCCAGCTCTAGGAAAAGTCCTGGCTGTTCCATACTTCTTCCATTTAAGAATTATGGAGGGCACTGTGATCTTGGGAACTTTCAGCACAGCAGAATTTTTTAGCACCATTCTCCAGATCTGTGCCTCCAACACAATCTTGTCTCTGTAGTTCTTTCCACCTCATGGCTTGTTTTTGCTCTGATATGCATTGTCAGCTGTGAGACCTCATACAGTGATCCCTCAAGATGCAATGTCCTCAGGAGACAATATTTTCAACATACAATGGTCTTTTCTGACCGATCGTAAGTTGAAACCAGACACAACATACAAAGTCTCAGACTCAGATCCAACCAATCAAGCCCACTTCTCTGGTAAAATAGCTGGATTAGTTGCTAGATAGCAGCTATTCCTGACTGTTATATGTAAGGACTTGTGTTATCCATCTTAGTTATCTGCTTATTTTTCTTAAATCTTCATTTCTCTTATTTTGGATGACATTTTGAGGCTTTGGAACCGATTACTCAACTTACAATGGTTTCAACATACAATGGTCCTCCTGGAACCAATTAATATTGTATCTTGAAGGACCACTGTATAGGGTTATGTCTTTCCAAATCATGTCCAAGCAACTGAATTTACCACAGGTGGACTCCAATCAAGGTGTAGAAACATCTTAAACATGAGGATGCACCAATGCTAATTTTAAGTTGCATAGCAAAGGGTCTGATTAATTATAGCCATGCAAAATTTTAGTTTTTCCTTTTTAATAAATGTGTAAACATGACTAAAATTCTGTTTTCATTTCTATTATTGAGGGGTATTGAGTACAGATTGATGGAGGGAGGGATACATGATTTTTTTTATTTTAGCACAAGGCTGCAAAATAATAAAATGTGAAAAAATTGAAAGGGTCTGAATACTTTCCAAATGCAGTATAAGCACATCTGGGACTTCTCACTGTGAGTCAGAGTGGAGAGCCATAAAGTATCAATTCACAGTTGATTGCCAGGCTCTTTCATATTACCGCATTTTTCGCTTTATAAAAGTAGGGGGAAAATTGACATGCGTCTTATAAAGCGAATACTAATGAGCGCTTCCATAATGTATTAGGTGCCGGGAGCAGGGAAACATACTCACCCTCCTGCGCTGCAGCTCCGCTCCGGGTCTGGCGCTCCTCTGTCTTCTCTTGCCGGCGCTGCACGCAGTCAGGTGACAGTGCGGCACTGGCAGGATAAGACAGAGGAGCGCCGGACCCGGAACGGAGCCGCGGCACAGGAGAGGTGAGAGTTTTTTATTTTATCCTTATGGGGCTGATGGGCTGATCTGAGGTCTGATGGAGGCACAGTGGGCTAATATGGCGGCTGATGGGATGATCTGAGGTCTGATGGGGCACAGTGGGCTGATATGGGGGCACAGTGGGCTGATATGGGAGCATAGTGGGCTGATCTAAGGTCTGATGGGGGCAGAGTGGGCTGATATGGGGGCTGATGGGCTGATCTGAGGTCTGATGGGGGTCTGACATGGAGGGCTGATGGGGTTCTGACATGGAGGGCTGATATGGGGGTCTGATGTGATGTCCTGAAATTTATTGAGGGGTCTGATATGAGGTGTGATGAAAAATATTTTTTTCTTATTTTTCTACTCTAAAATCTGGGGTGCGTCTTATCATTGGGTGCGTCTTATAAAGCGAAAAATACGGTATGTATTGTGTCATTTTCTTCTGTGTTCCTTATGGCCATGATTTACATGATCACAACAAAACCGCACGATTATTGTAAAAATCCCCACAGTTGAAGAGATCACAGCCAAACAAATGCAACAAAAATAACTTCTGAAACCACATTCTTATAAAACGGGATCGTCTTCAAAAGACCTTTTAAAAACTTTAGTGGACCTTTGCTTTTACACTACTGTATTTTTTTCTGTTTCTATAATGCATCTGTTAATTTGTTTAACCTCTTAACGACGCTTGATGACAATACTTGTCCTAAACATCGGGTTCTTGCCACATTAGGACGATACTCGCCTGTTCCAGACACTCGCCATCAATCTGCTGCAGGGGCCCGGCTGTTACTGTGTTTTCACAGATGCTAGTGGATTAACCCCCTATATGCATACGCTGACCCCGGCATATAGGAGGTTAGCAGAGGAAGTAGGCTCCCTCTCTCACCCCATCGGGTCCCCACACTGCGATGGTGTGGTAACAATGGTTGCCATGGAAGCTCCAAGCCTTGCAGCTACAGAGGTAGCAGCCACAGAGGTCTATGAGGCCCAGCCCCCAGGCTGCTTCTCTTAGGCGGACTATCAGTGTAATGCACTGAAAACCAATGTAGTACAATACAGCATGCATTGTACTACATTGAAACAGAGATAAGACCCTGAAATGTTGAAGTCCCATAGTGGGACAAAAATTTAATAAAGTGGAAAAAAGTGTTTTTTAACAATAAAAAAAGTTTCAAGTAAAATAAAAAGCATCCTTTCCAATAATCAAGCTATGTACAATAACAGAAAATGAAAAATAGACCTCTTAGGTATCGCTGCATCTGAAACAACCAGCCCTATAAAAACATTACATGATCTACCCTGTCAGATGAATGCCATAAAAAAAAATTGTGCTTTTATTGTGTAATGTTGCAAAAAAACATATTGGGTATTGATGCATCCAGAGCAACTGATTCTATCAAAATATCACATGATCTACCTCATCAGGTGAACGCCGTAAAAAAAGATAAATAAAAATGGTGTCAAAACAGCCATTTTTGTCACCTTGCCTTACAAAAAGCATAACAGCGAGAGATCAAAAAGTACTGTGTATCCCAAAATGGTACCAATGAACTCATCCCAATAAAACTCGCCCTCACACAAGACAAAAAATAAAAATAATCTAAATCTCAGAAAATGGCGCCCAAAAAACATGATTTATTTTTTTCAAAAATGCTTTGTGTAAGGCTACATTCACACGACCGTTGTTTTCCCGGCCTCCGAGCCGCATAATTTGCAGCTCAGATCGGGACCCATTCATTTCATGTCTAAAACGCCGGTCTTAATAAATGTGCCCCAATGTGTCTTTTTTTTCCTTCACGGTGTATGCCATAATAACAAAACCTAAAATGCAGTGACAGAATTGCTGCCTTTTATTTATCCTGCTTTCCAAAAAGCTAACTAAAAAGTGATCCAAAAGTTGTATGTACCCCAAAATAGAACAAATTTTCTACGCGTCCTCAGGATAGGTCATCAATATCAGATCGGCTGGGGTCCAACTCCCAGCACCCTCACCGATCAGCTATTTGAAGACAAGGTGTTGTAATTACTCTGCACCACCTCTATAAGCAAGATAATGCACAGGAAATTTAGAAGCGGAAGCATTACTCGCATGAATACGGGTTCCTCTTGGTAGGGTTAGGTCATCAATATGTACCCACTGCACAACCCCTTTAATATTTTTAATTTCTAAAATATAAAAAAAAATACAGCATTTTTGCAAATAGTTTAACAAATATAATTTTTTGTATGCAGCTCTTATGTGTCAAAAACAAACCCTGTGTGCCAGCTCCATCTTTGACTGCAGGATCAGATTAACATTCGAAAGGCAATTTTAGATTGCATATTGTAACTACTGGTGCACTACTAGGGGGACACATATCTAGTGGTGGCACTACTGGGTGCATATCATAATTACTGGGTTTATACCTACTGGGTGCATTTCATAACTATGGGGGCACATAACTTCTGGGTTCTTTTCTGGGTGCACTACTGGGTGCATATCATAAAAAAAAATCTACTAGGGGCATTACTGGGTGTATATTTTAACTACAGTGGGCAAATAACTACTAGGAGCACTACATAGGGATATTGTAATTACTGAGGCACTATAAGGGCATTATAACTGCTGAGTGCATATTATAACTACTGGGGGCACACAGGGCCATAATTTCCACTAAGCACTTGGGGGGCCAGTGCCTAGGTCAACGCCCTGCAGGGGGTGGCACCAGAGAGCCACATTTTTATTTTTAATTTTCTCAACTTGTGCCCTGACTAGGGTGAGTTGGGGAGGGAGGGGGGGAGTCCAGCATTACCTGACAGACTTAAAACCTTGAAACTCATGGGCTGACACTGGTTGTGCAAAAGGACCGAGAGAGATGACCAAGTGTTAAGATGATTGGTAGAGGATCAGCCAGGTCAGCACGGATGGCTACTACATCAATCAGCGAACAGTCTTAGAGCCAGTCAACAACACTAGCACCCCCAAGGAGGAAGAAGGAGCCACCTCTCCATTCTGGTGGTGACTGGTCCAGACAGTGCAGGTCGACAGTTTCAGTACCAGTGTACTGTGCCACTCACCTGATCATGTCAGGTCGACGTCCCGTCTGCCCTCTAGTGAGTATTATCTGAGAGAGAGGAATGGAGGAGGCTGGAGTGCTACATGCACTCTAGCTACTGCTGTGATCTAGAGGTAGTGCAGAGAAAATAACTTGGAGGCAGACAAACAGTGTTAGACTCCTCAGATGAGGATGTGTTGAGTCAGCAGTGGTGACCGTCCACATACTACCATTGTAAGCAGGTAGGAGGTCTGGTTACCCAGCTGAACTGAGATCTGGACAAAGCAGAACAGTAAGACTCTCAATGCGGTCATATGCCAACCTTTTTCAGATCCTCTTATTAGGGCAGTTTCATTACAATTTCTGTCTCTCTCTTCCACCATACTCTACTGCTGTTCTAATGGTGGTTTTGATGTTGATGAGAAATCAAACTAATTGTACAAAATGTAAGTGTATTTCTGTATACTGTGTGTTTGTCAAATCTGTATATAATGTATAATGTGCATATTAGGCCTGGTGTCCATTTTTTTCATTTCGATTTTGTAATTATACGGGTATACATCTATATACCAGCAAATTAGCCGGTGTACTGATAATAAACCAGTTGTTGTTAGTATGGTCTAACAACTGGAAATATGGCTTCCTCTGATTTCTGCCATTAGACAGGAATATTAGCCATATATATAGGCTCCTTCACATCAGCTTTAATGATTTCCATTGTTCTTCTCCATTATAGGAGCAGAACAATGAAAGTAAAATAAGTGCCAGACTCGACACATAACAGACAGGAACTGAACCAAATAGATCCCGTTGACTATAACGGGATCCGTTTGGTTTCCATCTGGGAGAACGCTTTTTTAGCATGACTTTCTGTCCCATCTCCAATGCAGATGTGAACAAGCCCTGAAAAGTCTTATATTATTTAAATATGTAGGTTAGTGGCTAAATATGTTTAGGATCTTTGAATCTGATTAGGGGTGGAGGAGGCCAAACTAGTGTGGAGATTTAGGTTGGATGAGAGGGGAAAATGACCATGTTTGAAATTATTGTACAATATGCCAGTGGCATAACGAGAAATGACTGGGCTCCACAGCAATGGGCATCCTTCCCCCCCTCCCCCCCCCAATAAACTTCTTCACAAAATCCTCATCCTGTGCAAACCCTACTCCTGTGGCTAGTCAAGATCGCTCTGTATAAAACTGTTGAGGGGGCCTTGACAATAAAATCTTTTCGTCCTCATCCTGGGTGGGCCCATTCTGAGTTCAGGCCCCAAAGCAGCTGCTTCCACTGCTTCCCCTATAGCTACGCCCCTGCATGAACACTAAAAGTACCTAGGGCAGCATGAACTTTAGATCCGGCCCTGGGGCACATAACTACTGGAAGCATATCTTACATCAGTGGACATCAACCATTACACTTAGGGGCCAGGTTAGCCTTCAAACAATTGCAGAGAGCCCCTGATGAGCCTGTACAGAGAATGGAAGCAGTAGTGCTCTGTAGGGTTCAGTGCAGTGAAAAAAGATGGTGTGAAGAAATCAGGTAGACAGTAAGCAAATGCTTTTCATATAGTTTGATGAGTTTAATGCTGAGGAAAGGCCTGACCTAGCTGTCCCTCCCAGAAGTCTGGTACCCTGGCAACGGCTGGTGATCCAGGGTCTGTGACGAGTATCCCCATCTCAGCGTCTTCTTCTGGTCTCTCAATAGTCTGGCAGAGTACCCTTCTTCTGAGCACTGTTCCCTAACTGCAGAACACTAGGGGCTCTGATTGCTCAGAGTGAGATGGAACATTTTCCTTTTTCTTTTAGTTACATAATAATTCTAGACACTAATAGCTACCCAATAATTATGCAAACATAGATATTCTTGTAAGAAATCCAACACCTCACAAAAGTCAGTACACCCCTCACATTTTTGTACATTGTATCTTCACATTTTTGTACATTTTAGTATATCTTTTCATGGGACAACACTAAAGATGTGACACTTTGATGAAATATAAAGTAGTCAGTGTACAGCTTGTAGAACAGTGTAAATTTGGTGTGCCCTCGAAATAACTCAACAAACAGCCATTAATGTCTAAATCGCTGGCAACAAAAGTGAGTAAACTCCTAAGTGAAAATGGCCAAATAGTGCCCAAAGTGTCAATATTTTGTGTGGCCACAATTATCTTCCAGCACTGCCTTAACTCTCTTGGGCATGGACTTCACTAGAGCTTAACAGGTTGCCACTGGAATCCTCTTCCACTCCTCCACGATGACATCACAGAGCTGGTGGATGTTAGAGACCTTGTGCTCCTGCACCTTCTGTTTGAGAATGCCCCACAGATGCTCAGTAGGGTTTAGGTCTGGAGACATTTTTGGCCAGTCCAGCACCTTTACCCTCAGTTTCTTTAGCAAGGCAGTGGTTGCCTAGGAGGTGTGTTTGGGGGTCGTTATCATGATGGAATATGATGGAATACTGCCCTGTTGCCCAGTTTCTGAAGGGCAGTGATCATGTTCTGGTTTAGTATGTCACAGTACATGTTGGCATTCATGGTTCCCTCAATGAACTGTAGCTCCCCACAACCGGCAGCACTCATGCAGCCCAAAACCATGACACTCCCTCGACCATGCTTGACTATAGGCAAGACACATTTGTCTTTGTACTCCTCACCTGGTTGCCGCCACACATGCTTGACACCATCTTAATCAAATAAGTTTATCTTATTCTCATTAGACCACAGGGCATGGTTCCAGTAACCCTTGTCCTTAGTCTGGCTGTCTTCAGCAAACTGTTTGTGGGCTTTCTTGTGCATCATCTTTAGAAGAGGCTTCCTTTTGGGACGACAGCCATGGAGACCAATTTGATGCAGTGTGCAGCATATGGTCTGATAACTGACAGGCTGATCCCCACCCTTTCAACCTCTTCAGCAATGATGGCAGCACTCATATGTCTATTTTAAACACAACCTCTGGAGTTGACGCCAGGGTTGCCAACCAGAATTTTTTTTCTTTCTTATCCCAAAAGCACAGACAGACAATATTTTTTATGGACAAACTTGGCCACCGTGCTGCAGCTCAGTTTCAGGATGTTGGCAATCTTCTTATAGCCTAGGCCTGTGATGTTGAACCTTTTACAGACCGAGTGCCCTAACTGCAACTGAAAACCCACTTGCTTATCGCAAAGTGCCAACACAGCTATTTAACCTGAATACTAATATAGTATATCTTCCATGTATCATTTAGCTATAATATCCTGCCTGCATTCCCATTCACACCTGAGACATTGTAACACTAATGAGTCACATGACATTGGGGGAGGGATAATGGCTGATTGGGCACAATTTGGCCATGTTCACTTAAGAGTGTACTCACTTTTGTTGCCAGAGGTTAGATATTAATGGTTGTGTGTTGAATTATTTTGAGGGCACACCAAATTTACACTGTTATACAAGCTGTACACTGACTACTTTACATTGTATCAAAGTGTCACATCTTCAGTGTTGTCCCATGAAAAGATATAATAAAATATTTACAAAAATGTGAGGGGTGGACTCACTTTTGTGAAATACTGGATATATATATATATATATATATATATATATATATATATATATATATATACTTTTTTTAGTGGACAGAATAGCATGGTCTATCACTCTACTGAAAGGATATTGGTATTCAGAACACTTAGTTGAGGGCAGAAATTTAAACCCAGCCATTAAAGAAGAACTCCCGCAAAAATGTTTATTCTCTGACCTGCTAGAAAGGTACATGATGTAATGTGTAGTGAAAGTAATCTTGTAGTGACTGTATTTGTGAGTTTTAACCTCCCTTCTGATTCTTAGCTGTGTCATATGATCAACTCTCTCATCTCCAACTGACACAGGACAGGAAGTCAGTTACTTCCCTATTCATTTCTATGAGACTGACATTGAAGGTTCAATATATAAAGAGAAACTGACTTCCTATCCACACATAAGATGCTGTGTTATTTGGAGATCAGAGTGCTGGTCACATGACACAGCTGAGAAGCAGAAGGGAGGTTATAACTCACAAATACAAACACTGGTTGCATTCACTGCAGATTACATCATGTACCTTTCTAACAGGCCAGAGAATAACATTTTTTTGTGGGAGTTCTTCTTTAAGTGAATAGGAACCTGTGACTATGTTTATCATTTGCTCCTGTGTGTAGACAACAGTTGTATGTTCCCATGCACATATGTTCAGTGATCTGGTTTGGTTTCCCTCTAGATTACATTGAAGGTATATGTTCACAACATATAAGTGCAATGGAGGCCTTTGATGGAAGGAAACATTGGCAGCGGCGCAGTACAGTTTTCCTTCAGCATGGGAAGCGTCTGGGCTCTACTGTTTGTGCGCCAATCACAGAGGCAAATCCACAGGCATGAGACTTCAGGGTCAGGCGTGGTTATATCGCCACTGCCTGGCCCCATCATTCAAACAGGGAGAGCACAACCGTTAGGGAACTTGAGTGGAGCTTTAGCTGCAACAAAGGCTACACTCTTCTTGCAACAAGAAGCTCGTTTGCATAGCATAAAAAGCTAATATCTCTCCAATGGGGCCACAGATCAAGAAGGAGAAAAAAATATTGAAGTCATCTAAGCGCTCATCTAAAAAGTATGTTTGATTGGTATGCTGTGATGTGATGACAGATTCTCTTTAAACCAAGGTCAAAATCCAAGGTGAAAAAACAACGTGAGTCTCATGCTCAGCTGATTACCAAGAGAAACGGCTTCACATGCCAGTCTTGTGTAATGCAGGTTTCGTGATTGCTCATGGGGGAAACACATTACAAGCTACTGGTGGATCAATCAATGTATATGTGTAAATGTATGTGTATAGTGTAACTAGTTGGATAAGAGATATAAAAGCAGTGGGTGATATGTGAGGACACCACATAAAAATATAATAGGAACAAAAAAGAGTAATTGTTCTGCTGCTCTGAATATTGTTTAAAGGTTTTGGGTTTTTATTTTTTATGATGTAACACTTGTAAATGGGTGTATTACAGCAAGAATAGATAGATTCAGGATACAATGTTTTCAACATACAAAGGTCTTTCCTAGGCCAAGGTAGGTTGAAAGTAGACTCAACATATAATGCCTGAGACTCAGATCCAACCAATCAACATGGCCATTTCTCTGGTAAAACCCCTATATTGTTCTAGTAGCCCCTATTTACAGTACAGAGCAGTACTACATGTCCTATACTGCCCTCTGTCTGTCCCAGGATGAGTGGCTCCTTTGGATGTCAGGTGAGAATGGCTCTATTTTATTTTTCTGGTGCACTGCGTTCTATACAGGACCCTGAAGAAGCTCCTATAACCAATAGGGTATATTCAGTAGAATAATAAAAAAAAGCTTTATAGTCACACCATAAACATGATTATATAATTGAATTTTATTTAGCATATATAAAATGTAATGATATAATCATGTTTATGGTTTGATTATAAAGTTTTTCATTATTCAACCGCATATACCCTTATTGGATTTTGTAGTCTATTATGTATATGGGTTAATGTTACCTTAGAAGGGAAAGTAGGTTTGGTGTTCCTGAAGAAGCTCCTGTCCTCATCACAGAAAGTGATTTATGGTTTCCAGCATCTTCTCCTGACTGTTATATGTAAGAACTTGCTCTATCTGTCTTATTTATCAGTGTATTGTTCTGAAATCTTAATTTCTCCTCTTTACTTTGGATGACATTTTGAGGCTTTGGAAGCAACTCAAGTTACAATTGTTTCAACATACAATGGTTGTCCCAGAAGCAATTAATATTGTTACTTGAAAGAATATTGTACCTTAAAAATCATGCAGCCATTGGCTGCTGCATGGTGAGCAGGGTTTCACCCGCATGAGACCACTGCAATGTTAGCAAGCAGCTGATTAGTTATCAAATTATCCACATATACACAAATCAGGAGTGACACTATCACTTGGTGCCCAAAGCAGGGGTATCTCAATGTCCCAACCACCTTTGGTTACTGAATTTCAGCTTACAGTGAACTTCTGTGACTATCCCTTTTAGACACAGTGGTGTACATAGAGAAGCAAGGATCAAACCAGGCCCCCACACAGGACAGAAGGGTTTCTGCCTAAACCCCTTTCAATGACCCTTGGGCCATTTTTCCACTGCCTCATTTGGTAAAAGTTATTTCTTTAGATGGTAAAGTCCTGACCAAGTTTTCACCCCTGGTAGAAGAGGAGAGGATACCAACTGGGCCCCCTCTTGCCCTGGGCCCCATAGCAGTTGCATGGTCTGCTGCTATGCTAGTTACGCCCCTGTTTGGACAGACGTCATTTTTCCACCAGTGCACTGAAGAGATACAGCCTTCACTTGTAATGAGTGAAGTATTATTATTTTTATTTTTTTTTTTAATGTTATTTAAAAAATCCACTTCATGATGAATTACTTCATCATAAAGCACATTTCTTTGTAAGTAGAGCTGCAATTATACCGCTCCCCATCATTGTACCCCTCAGGTGCCGTGTTCATACATGATTGCGGCATCTGATATTAATAACAAAGTGTTAAATTAAAAAAATAAATAAATAATACGTCATCAATTTGCTTGCGATGGGAATAGTCGCCATCTTGCTTGAAGCTTTACTGCAAAATCTCTTGTGGCATGAGATGACATCATCACGCCGGCTGATCTTCGTCGCGAGTAAATGGATCAGGTAAGTATTTTATTTTTTTTTTTGTTTTTTTTACACTATTTCAGGTTAAATTGATTTGCTACAGTGAAGCACAAGGAAATTCAGCTTCGCTGCGATTCGCTCATCACTAACCATCAACATTATTAGACACAGCTTGAAAACAGCAAAGAGCAATTTTAAGACAGAGCATTGCTCTTTAATCCATAAATTGCTTATCTGCTACCTGTTATCCTGGTTCTGACAT
This sequence comes from Rhinella marina, assembly GCA_900303285.1. Taxonomy (NCBI): domain Eukaryota; kingdom Metazoa; phylum Chordata; class Amphibia; order Anura; family Bufonidae; genus Rhinella; species Rhinella marina. Next base: position 35,372 of record ONZH01016381.1, read on the forward strand.
AAATACTGCACTACAACATGTTATGTAGTTATAAACATGCACAGTATGTACATCGTAAATCTTATATTTTATATGACATGGTATAGATGACAATTATTCAATAATATGTATTCTAGTGTACTCAATATGACATTTTGCCAAGAAGGAGTTACAAAACAAGGCTTGACACTAGAACACAGAAATACAAAAATGTTACTGACAAGTCACGATACGGATCTATTATTCTGTCTGGCAATAATGCTTTATTAGTTTGGCTGGAACGCTATCACTCCAGTTATAGATATGCATATAAATAAAAGAAAACTCATTTTTCATATTGCTGCTCATACTGTATGAAAGCCAGGTATTGAGTAATGTCTTTCTTGTATTGCACTTCTGGATTCGCGATTCCAGTGAGCGCAAACTCTACTACATCTGTAGGTGTTCACATATCATACAGGCCTGGTGTTTGACTAGTCTGGGAGAGGTCAAGGTGATCCCTGACCTGTAGCAGGGTCTATAAAGCAGTGATTTTGCTGATCACTCTTCTGTCTTTATCTGCTGTAGTTATGGGGAAGGCTGTATCTTGACTCTGGCAATCTTCCTCAGAAACTGTTCTCCTGTGAGAACCTATCAGGCTCCTGGAGTAGGAGCTGAAGCATCTGCTTCCTTCCTCCACACTCCCTACTCTGGAACTCCCCCTGCTGGCAGAATGTGTCTTAGACGTATATACAGTGCCTTGACAAAGTATTCATATCCTCTTGAACTTTTCCAAATTTTTTCACATTACATCCGCAAACCTAAATGTATTTTATTGGGATTTTATATGATAAACCAACACAGAGTAGCAAGCATGTATGAAGTGAAAAGAAAATGATACATAGTTTTAAAAATTTTTAATAAATAAAAATCTGAAAAGTGTGGCATGTATTTGTATTCAGCCCTAAATAAAACAATAGAGTCCACCTGTGTGTAATTTATTCTCAGTATAACTACAGCTGTTCTGTGAAGACCTCAGCGGATTGTTAGAGAACATTATTGATCAAACAGCATCATGAAAACCAAGGAACACACCAGACAGGTCAGGAATGAAGTTGTGGAGAAGTGTAAAGTACGATAAGGTTATAAAAAATATCCCAAGCTCTGAATATCTCATAGAGTACAGTTCAATACATCATCCGAAAATGGAAGAAGTATGGCACAACTGCAAATCTACCAAGACATGCCCATGCACCCAAACTGATGCCCGGGCAAGGAGAGCACTAATTAGAGAAGCAGCCAAGAGGCCCATGGTCACTCTGGAGTTGCTGCAGAGATCCACAGCTCAGAGAGAATCTGTCCACAGGACAAGTATTAGTTGTGTACTCTACAAATCTGGCCTTTATGGAAGATGTAAAGCAAGCCATAAGAAGTCCCACTTGCAGTTTGCCACAAGCCATGCAGGGGACACAGCAAACATGTGGAAGGTGTTCTGGTCAGATGAGACCAAAGTTTAACTTTTTGGCCAAAATTCTAAACGCTATGTGTGGCGGAAAAAAATAACACTGCACATAACCCTAAACACACCATCCCCATGATGAAATGTGGTGGCAGCATCATGTTATGTGGATGCTTTTCTTTAACATGTCCTGCAGTGCCTTTCCCCCTCCCTTTAGGCTTATGAAGTGCCTTTAGTTCTTTTGAGATAAAAAAAAAATGTAGTTCCATGTGCTAAAGTGAGACAACCCATTTAATCAATAACTTCCTGGTCTCTAACTATCTATTCACCATCTCATCACTCTGTCTGCATTTAAATTGCTAAGAAAACAAGAATAGATCCCAACATGAGGAATAAAGAAAAATATCCCTAATGTACATATAAAAAATATATCTTTGTGCATGCCTGTCGTAAGAACAAAGGAACGTGCATACTGTATATTGGATTGCATGTTGAATCAATATGCAAAAATTACACTTACAAATGATAAAGGGACTAAAATCATCTGCCAATTTGACCAGAAATTTCACATGGTGTCCCTGACAAGTTGTCCTTTTTGGCTGAAAAAAATCATTATACAATCATATTTATATTATATTAATGGACTGATGGATTTCTTTATTAACTACTCCAGATTTGCACAAAAAAAAAATCTAATATGAACCAAGCCATAATTGTGAAATAAGTCACGAGCATGTAGCTGAGACACCAAGGTCCAACCCTGACAATTCCATTCAGAATTCCATGGCACAATGCAGACTGTGATGTCATGGAAGAACATCAGATTTTGATTCCATTACATGAAATGCTTGGAGAAGAGAAGATTCAGTGACAGTACAGACCACTACATACTCCTAATGGATATCAAGGACAGCTTCCCAACAAGCAACATGGAACACAAAATGGCTTATTCTGTTTTAAATGAGCTGAGATTGGAGGACAAGCTGTGCGACGTTGTAATCAAAGTCAGTGGAGTGGAGTTCAACGCTCATAAGAACATCCTATGCTGCTGTAGTCCATACTTTAGGTCAGTGTTTACCATGGTCGTGGTAATAAATATTTATTTTATTTACTGTTTGTGTGTGTGTGTCGTTAAAAGATATCGAGAGTGACCTCTACAGCAGCCCGTCCCTTTAAAAGTGACCTCTACAGCAGCCCGCCCTCTTAACAGTGACCTCTACAGAAGCCTACCCCTTTAACAGTGACCTCTACAGCAGCCCGCCCTCTTAACAGTGACCTCTACAGAAGCCTACCCCTTTAACAGTGACATCTACAGCAGCCCGCCCCTTTAAAAGTGACCTCTACAGCGGCCAGCCCTTTTAACAGTGACCTCTACAGCAGCCTGTTCCTTTAAAAGTGACCTTTACAGCAGGCCACCCCTTTAACAGTGACATCTACAGCAGCCCGCCCCTTTAAAAGTGACCTCTACAGCGGCCAGCCCTTTTAACAGTGACCTCTACAGCAGCCTGTTCCTTTAAAAGTGACCTTTACAGCAGGCCACCCTTTAACAGTAACCTCTACAGCAGCTCGCCCCTTTAACAGTTACCTCTACATCTGCCCACCCCTTTAACAGTGACCTCTACAGCTGCCCGCCCCTTTAACAGTGACCTCTACAGCTGCCCGTCCCTTTAACAGTGACCTCTACAGCAGCCCACCCCTTTAACAGTGATCTCTACAGCAGCCTGCACCTTTAAAAGTGACCTCTACAGCAGCCCGCCCCTTTAACAGTGACCTCTACAGCAGCCCGCCCCTTTAACAGTGACCTCTACAGCTGTCCGCCCCTTTAACAGTGACCTCTACAGCAGCCCGCCCCTTTAACTGTGACCTCCACAGCAGCCCGTCCCTTTAACTGTGACCTCCACAGCAGCACGCCCCTTTAACTGTGACCTCCACAGCAGCTAGAGTGGCCACTGTCTTCACCCCAGAAAGCCAGACCTCTCCGGCCATTCCCTCAAAGTGAAACAGCGCCCCCAGTTACCATGAAGACACACCACTAAACATGAGGCCACGCCCCCCTGGCTCCGTGAAGACACGGAGGAGAAGCTGTCTGAGTGTGAGCTACTGAAAGGGTGGACATCCCTGTGTCTATCCAGGCACTGTGTCAGACAGAGAACAGGTAGCCAGAAAACTGGACTATCCAGCCTAAAGCAAAACATCTGGCCACCCTAACATCAGCCTGCCCCTAGGGTGACCAGAGGTCTTGTTTTAGGCTGGACAGTCCGGCTTTCAGACTTCCTGTCCTCTGTCATGCACAGGGCCTGGATGGACACAGGGATGTCCTTTTGAACAGCTCACTCTCAGCAGCAGCACTGTGCAGTCTGAGCAATAAGCTGCAGGGAGAAAGTCACCCTCCCTCCCTCCCCTGCAGCTGACAGAAGGCGATTTTTACCTATATTTTTAATCCCAGTCAAATGCGGCATGGAAGGGGCGTGGCCTGACTGAGTCAGGGGTGTGACTTAGTTGGATCTGGGGGTGGGGCTTTTAAGTCCTTCTTTTGACAGTGACTGGAATTACAGGTCGATGCCATAGTAATTTAGGAGGAAGGTGGGTAGCAGTGGAAGAATACATCTTTTATTCCTACTGAACGGTAAATATGTGAAATTTACATTATATGAGGTAATGATTGATGATGAGTTAGTCTAAAACATAAGTTATAGTTACGGTAACCGGAATACTCTTTTACCTTTGTCATCCACAGTGGTCTGCCTCTTTAATGCAGACCTACAGCAGTGAACTGGCTAGGTTGTCATAGAAACCTGATGTGTGCCTGTGAGCTTCTATTGGCTGATAAGGGTCATGTGACCAGGCTACTATTGGCTAATGCATTTTTTGGGAACATCTCAGGAACGGTACGTCCTGGAGAGCTGAAAACTGTTCTAAAACCTTCCCAGACACCTGATGTACACGTGTGCCAAATTTTGTGATTGTAGCTGCAGCAGTGCGGATTCCTTTAGCGGACATACACACACACACACACATACACTCAGCTTTATATATTAGATATATGCAAATCATGGCCCATTTAGGCTAGCACTGCACAATATAGTACAATACCAATGTTTCCCTATGGCAAAAGTCACAAGCCATCTTAAGATCATTGCTAAAAATCTGGCCTTGTTATTGATGACTGCTTTGATCAGGAGCCGTGCTGTTTGATCCTCACATGGCCAGAACGGTAATACAGTTCCAATTCATTAACTCTAAGCAAACATCTAGAAAACTTTGATCCTGAGAGTTACAAACCCACACTTTTCAGAATTATGTTGAGAATTGCATGAATTTTTGAGCAGAATGTTTGTAACCCTAATCATTTTCAAACTAATCAGGCCCACACTTACGATGGGCATACAAATGAGATTAAAGTCAGTTGAAATGGCCAATATCAGTCATTCCATCCAACTGTTGTTTGAAAAACTAGCACAAACAATTGTTCTCGATAGCTGAGAATAGACTCTTGTCTACAGAAAATGTAATCTGCCATCAGACAAAACTGCATGTTAATGGCATGATCAGCTGAATTCAGCCAATCACTTACCATTGTGCTCAAGCACCAGGGAGTAAAAATATATAGTGCCTTGCGAAAGTATTCGGCCCCCTGGAACTTTTCAACCTTTTGCCACATTTCAGGCTTCAAACAAAAAGATATAATATTTTACATTTTTGGTGAAGAATCAACAAGTGGGTCACAATTGTAAAGTGGAATGACATTTATTGGATCATTTAAACTTTTTTTGTAATAATAAAACTGAAAAGTTGGGCGTGCAAAATTATTCGGCCCATTTACTTTCAGTTCAGAAAACTCACTTCAGAAGTTCATTGAGGATCTCTGAATGATCCAATGTTGTCCTAAATGACTGATGAAGATAAATAGAATCCACCTGTGTGTAATCAAGTCTCCGTATAAATGCACCTGCTCTGTGATAGTCTCAGGGTTCTGTTTAAAGCACAGAGAGCATCATGAAGACCAAGGAACACACCAGGCAGGTCCGTGATACTGTTGTGGAGAGGTTAAAAACAAATTTGGATACCAAAAGATTTCCCAAGCTTTAAACATCCCAAGGAGCACTGTGCAAGCGATCAGATTGAAATAGAAGGAGTATCAGACCACTGCAAATCTACCAAGACCCGGCCGTCCCTCTAAACTTTCATCTCAAACAAGGAGAAGACTGATCAGAGATGCAGCCAAGAGGCCCATGATCACTCTGGATGAACTGCAGAGATCTACAGCTGAGGTGGGAGAGTCTGTCCATAGGACAACAATCAGTCGAACACTTCACAAATCTGGCCTTTATGGAAGAGTGGCAAGAAGCCATTTCTCAAAGATATCCATAAAAAGTCTTGTTTACAGCTTGCCACAAGCCACCTGGGAGACACACCAAACATGTGGAAGAAGGTGCTCTGGTCAGATGAAACCAAGATCGAACTTTTTGGAAACAATGCAAAATGATATGTTTGGCGTAAAAGCAACACAGCTCATCACCCTGAACACACCATCCCCACTGTCAAACATGGTGGTGGCAGCATCATGATTTGGGCCTGCTTTTCATCAGCCGGGACAGGGAAGATGGTTAAAATTGATAGGAAGATGGATGGAGCCAAATACAGGACCATTCTGGATGAAAACCTGTTGGAGTCTACAAAAGACCTGAGACTAGAACGGAGATTTATCTTCCAACAAGACAATGATCCCAAACATAAAGCAAAATCTACAATGGAATGGTTCAAAAATAAACGTTACCAGGTCTTAGAATGGCCAAGTCAAAGTCCAGACCTAAATCCAATTGAGAATATGTGGAAAGAGCTGAAAACTGCTGTTCACAAACGCTCTCCATCCAACCTCAAAGAGCTCGAGCTGTTTTGCAAGGAAGAATGGGCAAGAATTTAAGTCTCTAGATGTGCAAAACTGATAGAGACATACCCCAAGCGACTGGCAGCTGTAATCGCAGCAAAAGGTGGCGCAACAAAGTATTAATGCAAGGGGGCCGAATAATTTTGCACGCCCCACTTTTCAGTTTTATTATTACAAAAAAAGTTGAAATGATCCAATAAATTTCGCTCCACTTCACAATTCTGACCCACAATTGTGATTCTGCACCAAAAATTTAAAATGTTATATCTTTTTGTTTGAAGCCTGAAATGTGGCAAAAGGTTGAAAAGTTCCAGGGGGCCGAATACTTTCGCAAGGCACTGTGTGTATGTGTATATATATATATATATATATATATATATATATATATATATATATAAATTGACTCTATGGTCATCCAGTTCATTTGGTGGGGTCTTTTCTACAACTAAGTGGTTGCAAAGTGGCTGATTATTATCTCAGATGTATGGTTAGCTTTAGATGCTACCATAGAAGAGTCATCTAGGTTCTTGGAAATGTCCTTTACTATCTTTATTTTATTCTTGCAGAGCATTATTTAAAAGCAGTTGGGACAACGGTATAAAAAAATATTATGATATCCCCGGCGTCTCCTCAGAGACAATGGAATCGATCCTAGAGTATGCTTACACCCAGACCGTCCAAATCAGTACTGATAATGTACAGAATCTCTTCATTGCTGCTGACTACTTGAACATCCTGGACCTTGTACGACTTTGCTCTGAGTTCCTTAGAAGCCAACTGTGTCCTCAAAACTGCATTGGCATCTTTAAATTCACAGAATATTATTACTGCCCCGAACTTCACCAGGAGGCATATATGTATGTGCTGCATAACTTTGGAAATGTAATGAAGACCTCAGATGAGATTCATGACCTGTCTGCTGTAGAACTTAAAGGTCTTCTAGAAAAATGTGAACTTAATGTCAAACAGGAGGAAGCTGCATTTGAAGCGATTATGAAGCGGATCAGTCATAGCCCAGCAAGCCAGTGACAGTATCGATTCCCTGAAAAAGAATGATTAGAAGACTTCTATTCTAGTTACAATAAAACTATTCTAAAGCAAAATTCTAATTGTCTTTATGTACTGTAAGACAAAGCAAACAGTGCTATGTATTACAATAAAAAGAGACCATCTAAGGAAAAAGAGGGTTACTGGCTTTGCAGTCTCTTACTATGTTTTAATGATGCCCCATGCTTACAGAATCTGGAAATACCCATAAGCCTTTATTGCACTTCTATCTTGAATTTAGGCATCTGTAAAAAAATTTTAAAAAAGTATCTACACTGTTGTAGGAATATACCTAGATACATGTTTGCCCTAAGCAGAGCACCCACCCTGAAAAGGGCAGGTCCATATTCAACCCTCATACAACAGAGTGTTAGAAACAAGCATTAATGAAAATTAGATATCCCTAAACATTTTTGCAGCCTTTTGTTTTCACTTCATCGGGTGATGTTATCACCAGCTACATTAATAGCCTGTGGCTCACTACCAATCTAGTGATACTTTTCTTGATTCTTCTGGCCCTTTTACATTGGCTAAGGATCAGAGCAATTATTGGACATCGAACACTGGCTAAACATATATCCAAACAAGGAGAGAGCCAATTTATTAATTGAGGGATTGAAATCGGGACTTTACATACCTGAATACAAAGGTCCAAGTTATAAATTAATAGATAATCTTACATCTGTAACACAACACAAAGATATAGAGAAAAAGTCCAAAGTGAATTAAAAGAAGGCAGATTTGAGGGTCAATTTTTATCTTCTCTGTTCATTAACATAGTAACATAGTAACATAGTTTGTAAGGCCGAAAAAAAGACATCTGTCCATCCAGTTCAGCCTGTTTTCCTACAAGTTGATCCAGGGGAAGGCAAAAAAAACCCTGTGAGGTTGAAGCCAATTTTCCTCACTTTAGGGGGAAAAATTCCTTCCCGACTCCAGTCAGGCAATCAGAATAACTCCCTGGATCAACGACCCATCTCTAGTAACTATAACCTGTAATATTATTACCCTCCAGAAATACATCCAGGCCCTTCTTGAACTCTCTTAGTGAACTTACCATCACCACCTCCTCAGGCAGAGAGTTCCATAGTCTCACTGCTCTTACCGTAAAGAATCCTCTTCTATGTTTATGTACAAACCTTCTTTCCTCCAGACGCAGAGGATGTCCCCTCGTCACAGTCACAGTCCTCGGGATAAATAGATGATGGGATAGATCTCTGTAATGACCTCTGATATATTTATACATAGTTATTAGATCTCCCCTCAGTCGTCTTTTTTCTAAAGTGAATAACCCTAATTTTGATAATCTTTCTGGGTACTGTAGTCCACCCATTCCAGTTATTACTTTAGTTGCCCTCCTCTGAACCCTCTCCAGCTCTGCTATGTCTGCCTTGTTCACAGGAGCCCAGAACTGTACACAGTACTCCATATGTGGTCTGACTAGTGATTTGTAAAGTGGCAGTACTATGTTCTCATCACGGGCATCTATGCCTCTTTTGATGCAACCCATTATCTTATTGGCCTTGGCAGCAGCTGTCTGACACTGGTTTCTGCAGCTTAGTTTGCTGTTCACTAAAATTCCTAGGTCCTTTTCCATGTCAGAGTTACCCAATGCTTTACCATTTAGTATGTACTGGTGATTTGCATTATTCCTTCCCATATGCATAACCTTACATTTGTCAGTGTTAAACCTCATCTGTAACTTTTCTGCCCAAGCCTCCAGTCTATCCAGATCCTGCTGTAGCAGTGCACTGTCATCCTCTGTGTTAATTACTTTACACAGTTTAGTGTCATCTGCAAAAATTGATATTTTACTGTTCAAGCTTTCTACAAGATCATTAATAAATATATTGAAGAGAATAGGACCCAATACAGACCCCTGTGGTACCCCACTAGTGACAGTGACCCAATCTGAGTATGTACCGTTAATAACCACCCTCTGTTTTCTATCACTAAGCCAGTTACTTACCCACATACAGACATTTTCTCCCAGGCCAAGCATTCACATTTTGTATACTAACCTTTTATGTGGTACCGTGTCAAACGCTTTGGAGAAGTCCAAATATACGACACCCATTGAGTCGCCGCGGTCAAGTCTAGAACTTACCTCCTCATAGAAACTGATTAAATTGGTTTGACATGACCGATCCCTCATGAAGCCATGCTGATATGGAGTTATTTGCTTATTTTCATTGAGGTACTCCAAGATAGCATCTCTCAGAAAACCTTCAAACAGTTTACCCACAACAGAAGTTAAACTTACCGGCCTATAGTTTCCAAGCTCTGTTTTTGGACCCTTTTTGAATATTGGCACCACATTTGCTATGCGCCAATCCTGTGGAACACTCCCCGTCAGTATAGAGTCCTTAAATATCAGAAATAAGGGTCTGTCGATTACATTACTTAATTCTCTTAGGATACGGGGGTGTATGCCATCCGGTCCTGGTGATTTGTCTATTTTAATATTTTTAAGACGTTGCTGCACCTCTTCCTGGGTCAGAGAGGACACTTTTAAAGGGGAATTTACTTTTATACTCTGCATTTCATCTGACATTTTATTTTCCTCAGTGAATACAGTGGAGAAAAAGTTATTTAGTAGCTTCGCTTTCTCCTCATCGCTCTCTGCAACTCCCCCCTCATTACTCTGTAAGGGGTCGACACCTTCAGGTTTATACTTTTTAGTATTTATATAATTGAAGAACATTTTAGGGTTAGTTTTACTCTCTTTGGCGATTAATCTCTCGGTCTCTAGTTTGGCTGTTTTTATGTGTCTTTTACATATTCTATTTTTTTCCTTATAGTTTTTCAATGCTTCCTCACTCCCCTCCTGTTTTAGTGATTTAAATGCTTTCTTTTTGTCATTTGTTGCTTTCTTTACAGTTCTATTTATCCACATTGTTTTTTTCTTTTTTCTTATTATTTTATTCCTATATGGTATGTACCTCTCACAATTAGATATTAGTATGCTTTTAAAAATATCCCATTTTGTGGCTGTATTTTTATTTTTGAGGACTTTGTCCCAGTTAGTTAGGCCTATGGCCTCTCTTAGTTGGCTAAATTTAGCTTTTTTGAAGTTTGGTATTTTTGTTCCTCCCTGAAGAAACACTCTTTTGAATGACAATTGGAAGGTTATTATGTTATGGTCACTGTTTCTCAGGTGTCCCCCAACCTGCACATCTGTTGTTCTGTCAGGTCTATTGGTTAATACTAAGTCCAGTATGGCCGTCCCTCTAGTGGGGTCCTGAACCAGTTGGGAAAGGTAATTGTCTTTGGTTATTTCCAAGAACCTGTTTCCTTTATGAGATGTACAGGTTTCAGTTTCCCAGTCTATATCTGGGTAGTTGAAGTCCCCCATAATAACGACCTCATTATGATTTGCCGCCTCGTCTATTTAATTTAGAAGTAGATTTTCTGTGGTCTCTGATATATTGGGTGGTTTATAATAAACCCCTATTAGTATTTTATTATTGTTTTTGGCTCCATTTATTTCTACCCACAGTGACTCCACATCTTTATGTCCCTCACTTATATCTTCCCGGAGTGTGGGCTTTAGGCATGACTTTACATAAAGGCAGACCCCTCCCCCTCGCCGGTTTTGACGATCCTTTCTAAAAAGATTTTAACCCTGTACATTAACTGCCCAGTCATAGCTATCATCCAGCCATGTCTCAGTTACTCCCACTATGTCATAGTCCTCCTCACACATCACTAATTCCAGTTCACCAGTTTTATTAGCTAGGCTTCTGGCATTAGTGTACATACAATTAAGAGGTTGATGTATATTTTTTACCCTACACCTTTCCTTCTGAACTGTTCTAGTTCCTCCTTCCATTCCTTCCCCAGTTCCATTACCTTGCCCCAGGTCTCTATCTGCACTATCTTCCCCTCCTATAATGTAGTTACCCTCCCCCCCAGTCCCTACTTTAAACACTCCTCCAGCCTTCTAGCCATCTTCTCCCCCAAAACAGCTGCCCCTTCCCCATTGAGGTGCAGCCCATCCCTACGGTAGAGCCTGTAGCCGACAGAGAAGTTGGCCCAGTTCTCCAGGAACCCAAACCCCTCCTTCCTACACCAGTTCTTGAGCCACTTGTTTACCTCCCTAATCTCCCGCTGCCTTTCTTGTGTGGCTCGTGGTACAGGCAGTATTTCGGAAAACACTACCTTGGAGGTCCTTGCCCTAAGCTTATGCCCTAGATCCCTAAAATCATTTTTAAGGACACTCCCCCTACCTCTAACTTTGTCATTGGTACCGATATGGACCACTGGATATAGTATCGAATAAAAAAAAGACTACAGACTAACCAATTGGAGCGCTTCAGTGCTAAAATGCCGGTTTCAGGCGGCGATCTCCACTCTGGAGATCGCAGCCTGAAATCAGGTATGACAACCTGTTGCTGCCCCCTAAGTGCCCCTTTTATGCCCATAGTGTTTGTCCATTTACCCTTTGTCATGCCCCCATTTTTCCCCCCTTCACGGGTGCCCCCTCCTCCTTCCTTCATCTCTGATGGCAGCGGCTCAGGAACGGAGCCGTTGCCATCAGCAGAGAGTGTGAGCTGTAATTACAGCTCACACTCTGCTGCTACAGCTAAAATCGATGCTGGCGGGCATAGATGAGGCCCCATTCACTTCTATGGGGACGGGAGCCACGGCACGGAGTTAGCTCTGTGCTGTGGCTCTTTTGAAGCATGTCCTATACTTGTCCGTGCGTACGGACAAGTATAGGCATTTTCAATGGGGCCGCACGGCGTGTGTTCCGAGCGTGAGGAACACACGCCGGGCGGCCCCTCGTATATTTGCGGGTCCGCAGTAATGCAGCCCGCAAATATACGGTCGTGTGAATGGGGCCGTATATTTGCAATGCACTGTATAGCCATCAAGCCCACTGGAATTTCAAGATCCAATGGGTCTTGATAAATTTAAAAAAAAAGTGTAAAAAAGTTAAAAAATAATAAAGTTTAAAAAAAAAATAATAATAATAATAATAATAATAATAATAAATTTAAAGTAAAAAAAAAGTACCCTTTTCTCCCAAAGAAAGTAACAAAAAGTAAAAAAAAGAAAAGTACACATATTAGGTTTTGCCACGTCTGTATCGACCGGCTCTATAAAAGTATCACATTATCCACCCCGCCAGGTGAACGCAGAAATTTTTTTTTTTTAAAAAGCTATGCCAAAACAACCATTTTTTGTCACCTTGCCTCACAAAAAGTGTAATAGCAGGCGATCAAAAAGGCGTATCTAGCCCAAAATGGTACCAATCAAACCGTCATCTTGTCCAACAAAAAATGAGACCCTACCTAAGACAATCGCCCAAAAAAAAAAAAAAAAAAATGGCTCTCAGAAAATGGCAAATTGTAAAGATCCACAGCACTCCAAGAAATTCTCAGAGCAGGTGTTGTTTTATTCAGGCATCTGAATACAGTGCGACGTTTTGGCTCAGCAGAGCCTTTCTCAAGCAAGTGAAAATGTGAATACCACCCATATATAGAGTGTGTAATGTGGGGTGCCTCCCAGTGCGCATCACTCCAATTATGCAAATTCAGTAAAGAACATAAACTTAATAGGTACAAACATCAACATTACGTTAATGAGGTTAATCATGGTTACCACGTAACTGGTTATAACTCACATAAGCCTGGATAGTGTAGTTGTGTCCTCCTCCTTGGATGTGGGGCCGGTGTATGAGGAATACACGTACATCGTCCCGTTCACGTAACCGCGCATTCGCGGGCGGCGGGAAGGAGAGCTGCCGTGACTCAATACCAATAGGTAGTAACAAGTGACGATTTGTTCCACGTCATAGGGCCGCCCAGGGGCGAGTTACTGAATACTACCAAAGGGAAGAGAGAACATCCGGTAGCTAGGCAACAGTAAATAAAGTCCGTTGCTTCTCTATCGGAACTCTGCCCATGTAAAAGGTAAACTCCGGGTATTTGCTCGTGGATAGTTGGCAGTAAGAAAAAGAGCGATCACAGGCGAAAGTGTGATTAATAGCACCACACTCATCCGTCTATGTCGCTGAGAGTTAAGGAAAGTCCAAGCCCATATATCAGCAAGATCATCATTTAGATGACACGCACTTGCTGTGTTTAATGGGCCCTGGACCAGACACATATGCTCAGTGGGACATTCTAGCGATTAGGTAGGATGTCCCACATGAGAGCATAGGAGAGAATATAGTAAAGATAGAGGATTCTCCTTTTTAATATGAATCTCCAGAGCACATATTCACGAGACCCACATTTAGTGGGCAGACTCATGATTTTTATATAGTCTGGGGATATATAGTTGGGGCTGACTCTCAGGATTGGCCGTGGAGGAGGGTCATTCCCCACTGTCATATATCAGGGGAGTCATCCTACTGATCCATGGGTTAATGTCATGCCCTTCCACACAATTATATATGTGGGGGAATAGGCAAAAACCTCATTGGAGTGTAGAGACCAACAGCCACAAAAAATGGCATAAATTGGTGAGCTAAAATAAGGAGTACCTCCAAAAGAAGAAACAAGAACTGCCTAAAGAGGTTCGTCCACTAGCACTTACCTATTCATAAATATAACAAATAAAACAAGCGGGGGCCCTTGCGAGGACAATCGTCAAAATAATGTATCATAAAGTTGGTCCCATATCCGAGGTGAATGGTCTGTGAAAAATAAGAATAAAAAATGTGATTAATAAAGAGTGCAAACGATTTCACAACCAATTGGTTGGGTACATCTTAATAAGTTACAGTATATGAAAAATATATACACACATATATACATATCAACACGTGTCTTTAGTAGATACTGACAATGGGGATCACAGATATCCGAGCGAACGTCCTCAGAAGCAAGTTCCCAACGCAAATTCCCTATTCAGTCCTCTTGGTTCCAAAGTATCAAGTTTGTATATCCATTTTAGTTCACGTCTTTTTAAGAGATTCTCCCTATCACCTCCTATCCTCAATTTCGGTATGCCATCAATGATCATAAATCGTAGTTGTGAGATATTATGGCCCATTCTGTCAAAATGTTCAGGTACTGGAAGATCTAGTTTTTTATTGTGTATTTTAGATTTGTGTTGTGTGAGCCTCTTTTTGAATTCTTGGGTTGTTTCTCCGACATATAATAGGCCACATGGGCACTGTAATATGTAAATGACATAAGACGAGTCACATGTGTATCTCTGTTTAATCTTGTATCGTTTAGGGTGCATTCACATCACCGTTAGGGCTTCCGTTCAGGCTTTCCGTTATAACATCGTTATAACGGAAAGAAACGGAATCCCTAGGACGGACATCAAAACGGACACCTTTAAGAGGCATTCCGTTTTGATCCGTCATAATAGAAGCCTATGGCCCTGCATAACGGATCCGTCTGGATGCCGTTATGCTGGACGGAAAACAAAGTCCTGTCGACAGGACGGATCCGTTACGGATCCGTTATGCAGGGCCATAGGCTTCTATTATGACGGATCAAAACGGAATGCCTCTTAAAGGTGTCCGTTTTGATGTCCGTCCTAGGGATTCCGTTTCTTTCCGTTATAACGATGTTATAACGGAAGGCCTGAACGGAAGCCCTAACGGTGATGTGAACGAGCCCTTACCAGTACGTGGATGGACAAAGGTGTCACCTCTCATACTGCTGTTGCAATGACAGCAGTTGAGACAGGAAAAACAACCCATTTTAAGAGTTATTCTTTTAGTTTCTGGTTGTTCCGCATGGACTAATCTGTCCCGTAGGTTATAGGAACGCCTATATGACATTAATGGTGGATGTTTAAATTCAGTTACCTTGGGGAATGATTGTGAAAGAATCTGCCAGTTTTTTTAAGGATTCTGCCTAGCTTGTATCTCAAGTGAGTATAATTGGATACAAATGGAATTCTTTTTTCCTTTTCTTTGCTTTTAGTATCAAGACAGGACCTTTGTGACATTTTTTGGCACTGTCTCTCGATCAGAGGTTTTGGATAACCTCTGTGGAGAAATTTTTACCCATTTCATCTAGCCTCTTGTTCGCTAATTTGTCTTCGGTAACAATTCTTTTGACCCTCAGGAGTTGGCTGAATGGCAAAGATTCAATCATCCTCCTTGGGTGTGCACTATTGAAGTTAAGAATATTGTCCCTATCTGTCGGTTTGGTAAATAGGTCCGTCTGTAATTTATTTTGCATACACTATCTTTCACATATGAGGCTGTAGTGGTTACAAACTCTTTTAAAGCTCTGTCTAGGAATGTGGCTATTGGGGAACAAATGGAGTCTATCCCTGAAATAATTGGATGCCCTGGTGGATTATTTCTGAATTTTCGGTAATATGTATATGACAGGAGTAATAGGTCATGTGTTAATCAAAAAATTGTGTAGTTTATTATCAATAGTATCCTCTGCTAATGCGTCATCCAATAATAGTTTTACCCTGCGAGTTATATCAAACTTTGGATACTGAGTGTCCTTTGATATACTTGATCGTCATTCAGTTGTCTCATGATCTCTTCCTCGTATTTGGATTTGTCCATGCTGTGGATCTTTACAATTTGCTACTTCATGGGACCTTCAAGCCAGGACCTATACCACGAGCACCCACAATCCGATCTAAGGATATGAGTCAACGGACATTTTAGCCTGGGTTACAGGTATAGCAGTGCTGCTTCCTTTTACTAATTTTTTCTCAGAAAATGGCAACACGAAAAAAAGATTTTATTCTGTTCAAAAATAAATCTAGCATGTAAAACTTAACAAAAATAAAAATGGTAGACATATTGGGTATCGCTGCATCCGTAAGACCTCCTCTATAAAAATATTACATGGGATGGCTCCCCAGGTAAATGCTGGAAAAAATTTATTTAAAAAACTATGTCAAAACAGCCATTTTTTTCCTCTTGCCCCACAAAAAGTGTAATATCACGCGATCAAAAAAGCGTATGTACCCCAAAATGGTATCAATCAAAACTTCATCTCATCACGCAGAAATTGATACCCTACCTAAGACAATCACCCAAAAAATAAAAAAAATATGGCTGACTGAAAATGGCAGCACAAAAACAAACAAGATTTAATTCTGTTCAAAAATGCAGCTAATGTGTGAAACTTAACAAAAATAATAATGGTAGACATATTAGGTATCTCTGCGTCCATAACAACCTGCTCTATAAAAATATCACATGATTTTCCCCCTCGGGTGAATGTTGTAAAAAAAAAAAATTTTAAAAACACTATGCCAAAACAGCTATTTTTTTTCACCTTGACTCACAAAAAGTGTAATACCACGCAATCAAAAAGTCTTATGTACCCCAAAATGGTACCTAATGAAAACGTCACCTCATCCTGCAAAAAATAAGCCCCCACATAAGACAATAACTCAAAATAATAAAAATCAATGGCTCCCGCAAACCAATCCATCAAAATCTGTGCTGCAAAATCCATATGGAGCTCCTTCTGTTCTGAGTCCTGCCATGTGCCCCCACATCAGTTTACCACCACATATGGGGTGTTGCCGTATTCAGGAGAAAATGGGGAACAAATTATCGGGTGCTTTTCTCCTGTTACCCCTTGTGAAAATGAAAAATTTGGGGTAAAGAAACATTTTATTGGATGAAATTATATTTCATTTTCACAGCCAAGTGTTTCCAAATTCCGTAAAACGCTTAGACAGTCAAAGTGCTCAGTACACCCCTTAATATATTCTTTGAAGGGTGTAGTTTCCAAAATGGGGTCACTTTTTGAGGGTTTCCACTGTATGGGTATATCAGGGTCTCTCAATCACAAAATGGTTCCTAAAAACCATTCTAGCAAAATCTGCCTCCAAAATCCATATGGCGCTCCTTTCCTTCTGACCACTGCCACAAACCCATAGAGACGTTTACCACCACATATGGGGTATTTCTGTAAACTGCAGAATCAGAGTAATCTATGTTGAGGTTTAGTTTGCTGTTAACCCTTGCTGTGTTGCAACAAAAAATTGCTTAACGTGAAAAATCTGCTTAAAAAATAAAATTTTGTCTCCATTTTTCTTTAATTCTTGTGGAACACCTAAAGGGCTAACAAAGTTTGTAACATCCGTGTTGAATAATTTGAGGGGTATAGTTTCTAAAATGGGGTCATTTATGAGTGGTTTCCATTGTGTAAGTCCCTCAAAATCACTTTATATCTGAATTGGTGCTTAAAAAAATGGTTTTGGAAATTTTGTTGAAAATTTAAAAAATGGCTTCAAAACTTGTAAGCCTTCTAACGTCCTAAAAAAGTAACATGATATTTACAAAATGATGCCAACATAAAGTAGACATATGGGGAATGATGACTGATAACTATTTTATGAGGGATTACTATCTGTCTTAAAAGAAGAGAAATTCAAATTTAGAAAATTGTGAATATTTCCAAATTTTTGGTAAATTTGGGATTTTTAAAAAAAATAAAGGAGAAATATATCGACACAAATTTACCACTATCATGAAGTACAATGTGTCACGAGAAAACAATCTAAGAATGGCTTGGATAAGTAAAAGCATTCCAAAGTTATTACCACATAAAGTGACACATGTCAGATTTGAAAAATGGGGCTACGGCATTTGGTCCAGAGTGGCTGTCGCTTGAAGGGGTTAAGGGTGCATATCTTTGTTCAAAATGTGAGCAAATTGCCCATTTGGAATCGCACATCCTGTATCTAACCGGGCGAATTTCAACACTGAGAAGCACTGATAATTTGGAAAAGAGTTTGCTGCTCACTGAGCAAGCACTCTATGGGGTAGATGTGGGGGAGGGTAGTAGTGAGGAGACTCAGGAAAGAGAGGTAGCTAGCTGAGTAACAGTTAGAAAGCAGGGTAGAGGGAAAAGTGCCAGGGAGGCTAGCCCTGATCTGACACACCCCAACAAGTTTGCAAGTTTGGCAGATGAGGCAGATGACACTTCAGGGAGAGCACTGCTGCAGCCGGACACTTCCTCTGCCAGTCAGGGGAATGTCAACTCCAGTAAGCAGGGGACCAGGAGAGCAGGGCAGGCCAGACAGGTGCTGGTTGTGGGAGACTCAATTATTAGGGGTACAGAGAGGGCAATCTGTCACAAAGCCCGGGATCGTCGAACGGTGTGTTGTCTTCCTGATGCTCGAGTTCGACACATCGCGGATCGGGTTGACAGATTACTGGGAGCGGCTGGAGAAGATCCAGCAGTCATGGTTCATATCGGAACCAATGACAAAGTTAGAGGTAGGTGGAGCGTCCTTAAAAATGATTTTAGGGATTTAGGTCATAAGCTTAGGGCAAGGACCTCAGAGTTAGTGTTTTCCGAAATACGGCCTGTACCACGAGCCACACAAGAAAGGCAGCGGGAGATTAGGGAGGTAAACAAGTGGCTCAAGAACTCGTGTAGGAAGAAGGGGTTTGGGTTCCTGGAGAATTGGGCTGACTTCTCTGTCGGCTACAGGATCTATCGTAGGGATGGGCTGCACCTCAATGGGGAAGGGGCAGCTGTTTTGGGGGAGAAGATGGCTAGAAGGCTGGAGTAGTGTTTAAAGTAGGGACTGGGGGGGAGGGTAACTACATTATAGGAGGAGAAGATAGTGCAGATAGAGACCTGGGGCAAGGTAATGGAACTGGGGGAGGAATGGAAGGAGGATCTAGAACAGTTTAGAAGGAAAGGTGTAGGGGAAATATATACATCAACCTCTTAATTGTATGTACACTAATGCCAGATGCCTAACTAATAAAACTGGAGAACTGGAATTAGTGATGTGTGAGGAGGACTATGGGAGTAACTGAGACATGGCTGGACGATAGCTATGACTGGGCAGTTAACGTACAGGGTTAGTCTGCTTAGAAAGGATCGCCAAAACCGGAGAGGGGGAGGGGTCTGCCTTTATGTAAAGTCCTGTCTAAAGCCCACACTCCAGAAAGATATAAGTGAGGGACATGAAGATGCGGAGTCACTGTGGGTAGAAATACATGGAGCCAAAAACAATAATAAAATACTAATAGAAGTTTATTATAAACCACCTAATATACCAGAGTCCACGGAACGAAAATAGAACGAAATAGACGAGGCAGCAAATAATAATAAGGTCATTATTATGGGGGACTTCACCTACCCGGAAATAGATTGGGAAACTGAAACCTGTATATCTCAAAGGAAACAGGTTCTTGGTAATAACCAAAGACCATTACCTTTCCCAACTGGTTCAGGACCCGACTAGAGGGACGGTCATACTGGACTTAGTATTAACCAATAGACCTGACAGAACAACAGATGTGCAGGTTGGGGGACACCTGGAAATAGTGACCATAAAATAATAACCTTCCAACTGTCATTCAAAAGAGCGTTTCTTCAGGGAGAAACAAAAATACCAAACTTCAAAAAAGCAAAATGTAGCCAACTAAGAGAGGCCATAGGCCTAACTAACTGGGACAAAGTCCTCAAAAATAAAAATACAGCCACAAAATGGGAGGTTTTTAAAAGCATCCTAATATCTAATTGTGAGAGGTACATACCTTATGGGAATAAAAGGTTAAGAAACAAGAAAAAACAATGTGGATAAATAGAACTATAAAGAAAGCAATAAATGACAAAAAGAAAGCATTTAAATCACTAAAACAGGAGGGGAGCGAGGAAGCATTGAAAAAAATAGAATATGTAAAAGACAAATAAAAGCACCCAAACTAGAGACCGAGAGATTAATCGCCAAAGAGAGTAAAACTAACCCTAAAATGTTCTATAATTATATAAATGGTAAAAAGTATGAAGGTGTTGGTCCCTTACAAAGTAATGAGGGGGGAGTTGCAGAGAGCGATGAGGAGAAATCAAAGCTACTAAATATTTTTTTTCCCTTTCACCCATGACAGCACCATAGAGAGGTGGATCCGCTTCCAACTGGACAGGAAGCCCAGAGCAATTAAAAAGGGAACACCCCCTTCCTCCTTCAGTGTGGTTTCCTGTCCTTCGGACAGAGGAGCCTGGAGCATGCAGCCTCCAGGGCTGTGAAGCAAGGAACACCTTATGGATTGAACTTAGGGTTTTTAGTGAATATTTGTGTTGTATGGGGGTATGAATCTGCCCTTAGCATGATTGATAGGGTTGTATATTTTGGGTCTGGTTGTCTGCCTAATGGCTTCTGGGCTTGGTTGTCTGCCTCATGGCTTTGGGGCCTGGATGGCCTGCCTCATGGCTTTGGGGCCTGGATGGCCTGCCTCATGGCTTTGGAGCCTGGATGGCCTGCCTCATGGCATTAGGGCCTGGTTGTCTGCCTCATGGCTTTAGGTCCTGGTTGTCTGCCTCTTGGCTTTGGGGCCTGGATGGCCTGCCTCATGGCTTCTGGGCCTGGTTGTCTGCCTCATGGCTTTGGGGCCTGGATGGCCTGCCTCGTGGCTTCTGGGCCTGGTTGACTGCCTCGTGGCTTTAGGGCCTGGTTGACTGTCTGGGCCTGGTCAACTGCCTCAGGGCTTCAGGGCCTGGTCGACTGCCTCAGGGCTTCAAGGCCTGGTCGACTGCCTCAGGACTTCAGGGCCTGGTGGACTGCCTCAGGGCTTCAGGGCCTGGTGGACTGCCTCAGGGCTTCGGGGCCTGGGGGACTGCCTCAGGGCTTCGGGGCCTGGTCGACTGCCTCAGGGCTTCAGGGCCTGGTTGTCTGCTTCTTGGCTTTGGGGCCTGAGTGGCATGCCTCTTGGCTTCTTGGCCTGGTTGGCCTGCCCCTTGGCTTTGGGACCTGGTTTGCCTGCCTCTTGGCTTCTGGCCTGGATGGCCTGCTTCTTGGCTTTGGGGCCTGGATGGCCTTCCTCTTGGCTTTGGGGCCTGGGTGGCCTGCCTCTTGGCTTTGGGGCCTGGGTGGCCTGCCTCTTGGCTTTGGGGCCTGGATGGCCTGCCTCTTGGCTTTGGGGCCCGGATGGCCTGCCTCTTGGCTTTGGGGCCCGGATGGCCTGCCTATTGGCTTTGGGGCCCGGATGGCCTGCCTC
This sequence comes from Rhinella marina, assembly GCA_900303285.1. Lineage (NCBI taxonomy): Eukaryota > Metazoa > Chordata > Amphibia > Anura > Bufonidae > Rhinella > Rhinella marina. Next base: position 56,642 of record ONZH01016381.1, read on the forward strand.
TTGGCTTTGGGGCCCGGATGGCCTGCCTCTTGGCTTGGGGGCCCGGATGGCCTGCCTCTTGGCTTTGGGGCCCGGATGGCCTGCCTCTTGGCTTTGGGGCCCGGATGGCCTGCTTCTTGGCTTTGGGGCCTGGATGGCCTACCTCTTGGCTTTAGAACCTGGTTGGCCTGCCTCTTGGCTTTAGGGCCTGGTTGGTTGCCTGCCGCTTGGCTTCAGGCTGGATGCCTTTTGATCTTATGTTGGTTTCACTGAATCTGTTCCTATCTGGCTCTGTGCGCCTGTACATGCTTTTCTGTATGCCTGTGCTGCTATGCTGGTTAGTTGATCAGATGTCTATCTATGATTGCTTAGCTGAATGTGTAGCATCCATACCTGCTTTGTTAAAAGCCTGGCTGCTGAGCGCCTGTACCTCTAGGTTTATTGAACACTTGTTCACCCATGCCTGGTCAGCTGACTGCCTTTGAGTCTGTGCCCGCCTAGCTGACTGCCTTTGAGTCTGTTCCCGCCTGGCTGATTGCCTTTGAGTCTGTGTCTGCTCGGCTGACTGCCTTAGAGTCTGTGCCTGCTCAGCTGGCTGACTGCCTTTCAGTCTGTGCCTGCTTGGCTGGCTGCCTTGGAGTCTGTGCTTGCTCGGCTTAGGGCCTTTGGAGTCTGTGCCTGCTCGGCTTAGGGCCTTTGGAGTCTTTGCCCACTCGGCTTCTGGCCTTTGGAGTCTTTGCCTGCTCGGCTTCTGGCCTTTGGAGTCTGTGCCCGCTTGGTTTCTGGCCTTTTGAGCTCGTGCCCGCTCGGGTTATGGCCTTTTGAGTCTGTGCCCGCTCGACTTATGGATTTTTTTGCGACCGGCTGCCATTTGAGTCTGTGCCTGCGCGGCCAGTTACCCTTGAGTCAGTGCCTGCTTGGCCGGCCTTCCTTTGAGTCGTTGCCTGTCTGGCTAGCTGCCTGCCTTGGAGTTCTGTCTGTATGGGGCTGGCTGCCTTTCGGGATGACTGCTCTTGAATATATGCCTGGATGGCCGGTTTCCCTGGGTCCATGCCTTGAAAATCTGGGCTGCCTTGAGCCTGTAGTATTAAAAGAAAAAAATGTAAAACTGGCAGTCTTTGTGACAGGGTGACTATTTCATGGCCTTATGTACCCATGGAGCTGATTCCTTTTCGTTATGCTTGCCCGGGATGACTGTTCCTCCAGCTTTGTATTGTACAAAGCTGGACATATATAGTGCAGTTGTGTTTGTTCAGCTGTTTACTTTGCAAGGGCCACTCTGTCTGCATGGGCCGCTCTGTCTGCTTGGTTAGCAGCTTCGGTTGCCAGGTCTTGATGACTGATGGCTCTTGTAACAGTATCTGGATGATGGTACCTGGCTCTGAGCGGATGTCTATATGACCAGCTGTGCCTGTTATGCCACCATGTCTTGGTAGGGGTCTACCTTGATGGCTATGCCTATATGGTGAACTGGTCCTGTGGCTATAACTGATTTACAGTTTTTAGTTTAATGATCTACAATAAACACAGCACAGCAACAAAGCCCTATAATGCTCCTAGTGGATAATGAGAAGCTGGGCTGGACCAGATGGTTTGAAGCCCTATAAGTCTCCTAGAGGGGAGTGACGAAATGGGCTGACTTTGTTGTTTGGATGGCCTACAAGACATATGGCATACCAACAAAGCCCTATATGGCTCCTGGTTGGGAGTAAGAAGATGGGCTGGTCCATTTAGTCTAGATGGCCTACAGGAGATATGGCTCACCAGCAAAACCCTATATTTAGGGCGGTTGTCTGATGGGGTCCTTCGTGCAGTAGTTTCCAGCTGTAAGGGACCCTAGGAGGTCTGAAGGCTCCAGGAGGCTCTTTGGACCTCTTGCAGCAGATCCATGGGCTCCTCCAGTATCGGATTAATGCCACGGTAGGGTTTCATCAGAGGTGCCAGCTGAGAACATTTGGAGATTTTGGCATCTGATGCACATGGAGTGGAAGTGTGCCGGGTGAGTTCCCAGCTACGCGCTCCCAGAAGATTCAACGGTGCAGCAAGCATACCTTGGAAGGGTCTCTCCTGGCATCTGTCTTGAAATATAATCTGCACCAAAGAGTCAGTGTTCAGCAATCATCTTCAGTTTGTTCGTTCTACATCAAGGTAAGTACTTCTCTAAGATGTTTTGTTAAATCTGTTATGATTTATGTTAACACTTGATGAGAATCCCTTATAGGATTCTTTTATAATGTTGGAATCCTGGGTTGAGAAGTTGTTATTGTTTCCACTTTTTTTGGTTTGGATCTCTTGTTAGCCTTTTGGGTCTTCTTCTTTAAGATACCTTTCAAGCACCTTCCTTCCCTAGAGGTGTTTTTGTTCTCTGGGATCTCTCGCTATGGTGCTGTCATGGGTGAAAGGGAAAAATAACAATTACTCTTACCGGTAATTAGGTTTTCCAGAACCCATTAAAGCACCCCTCTAATTCCCTCCCTGGTGCTTATGGTTGATAAAAATGATTTTCTGTCTTTCAAGTAAAAAGGAAAAGGAGGAAGGACGTTTTAAGAATTCAGTTTTGTACGGCTCCTACTGCTCTACTCTGGAATCAACACTGAAGGAGGAAGTGGGTGTTCCCTTTTTAATTGCTCTGGGGCTTCCTGTCCAGTTGTGGGGGCAGATCCACCTCTCTATGGTGCTGTGATGGGTTCTGGAAAAACTAATTACCGATAAGTGTAATTGTTATTTTTCTCTACTGTATTCACTGAGGAAAATAAACTGTCAGATGAAATGCAGAATATAAAAGTAAATTCCCCTTTAAAAGTGCCCTGTCTGACCCAGGAAGAAGTACAGCAGCGGCATCTTAAAAAGATTAAAATAGACAAATCGCCAGGACCGGATGGCATACACCCCAGTATTCTAAGAGAATTAAGTAATGTCATAGCCAGACCCTTATTTCTGATATTTAAGGACTCTGTACTTCCACAGGATTGGCGCATAGCAAATGTGGTGCCAATATTCAAAAAGGGTCCATAAACAGAGCCCAGAAACTATACACCAGTAAGTTTAACATCTGTTGTGGGTAAACTGTTTAAAGGTTTTCTAAGAGATGCTATCTTGGAGTACCTCAATGAAAATAAGCAAATAACTCCATATCAGCATGGCTTCATGAGGGATCGTTCATGTCAAACCAATTTAATAATTTTCTATGAGAAGGTAAGTTCTAGACTTGACCACAGCAAATCAATGGATGTCGTATATCTGGACTGCTCCAAAGCAATTACTACCAAAAAGACAACTATAAACCGGGGAGAATTGTATTAAAATATTAGTTTATTAGTGACACAATTAAAATCCTTTTTTAAAAATAATTATCCAGTACAAAGGTGGAGATGCAGTCACACATAAGCAGCTGAAAATAGCGGACAAATAAGGAGGTCCAGATATATCAAAGTAGGACAAAAAGCTGTGACATGAGTAGTACAGGGGCTTCAGCAGATATAAAATAGAACATATAAGTACACATACAGTAAGCCGGGTAATCCCAGAAAAAATATATATGTCTCAATGCTACAAGCAATAGCCCATCAAAATCACAGCACATTAGTATAAATTATGATACTTGACCTGCCGAAGATGCCCGCAACCCCGAAGCACGTTTCGCACTAATACTTCATCAGGAGGGTTGTGGCTAGCTGCCCAAAATGACCCTATTTATATCCATTACATTATATAAAAATTAAGACACCTATTTCCTCACCAATACAATTCTCTCGTGCAGAGACGCCCGATGTGCCGGATGTGATGAACCGGAAGTGCATCACTATCATCCTGCAGCGTTGTACTAAAGTTACTATATTTGAACATAAACCCAGCCTAATGACTCGTATGGACATAAATACAGAGTCGGTAAAGAAACAATCGAATAAGAAACCCTATATTAAGATATTTCATTAAGTGGGTGCCCAAATCTTATATATGTTATATTCTCCAAAACATTTGACACGGTACCACATAAAAGGTTGGTATATAAAATGAGAATGCTTGGCCTGGGGGAAAATGTCTGTATGTGGGTAAGTAACTGGCTCAGTGAAAGAAAACAGAGGGTGGTTATTAACGGCACATAATCACATTGGGTCACTGTCACTAATGGGGTACCTGAGGGGTCAGTATTGGGCCCTATTCTCTTAAATATATTTGTTAATGATCTTGCAGATGACACTAAACTGTGTAAAGTAATTAACACAGAAGTAGACAGTACACTGCTACAGATGGATATGGATAGATTGGAGGCTTGGGCAGAGAAGTGGCAGATGAGGTTTAACACATGTAAGATTATGGACATAGGAAGGAATAATGCAAGACACTAGTACATACTAAATGGTAAAACACTGGGTAACACTAACATTGAAAAGGACTTAGAAATTTTAGTAAACAGCAAACTAAGCTGCAGAAACCAGTGTCAGACAGCTGCTGCCAAGGTCAATAAGATAATGGGTTGCATCAAAAGGGGTATACTGTAGATGACCGTGATGAGAACATAGTCCTGCCACTTTATAAATCACTAGTCAGACCACACATGGAGTACTGTGTACAGTTCTGGGCTCCTGTGTACAAGGTAGACATAGCAGAGCTGGAGAGGGTTCAGAGGAGGGCAACTAAAGTAATAACTGGAATGGGTGGACTACAGTACCCAGAAAGATTATCAAAATTAGGGTTATTCACTTTAGAAAAAAGACGACTGAGGGGAGATCTAATAACTACAGATGTAGCAGCACTAGCGATCACAGGAGAATCGCGCGAGCGCAGAACAATATCATAAATAGAGTACGCATCTGATGATTTGTACGCTAATGCTATTCATTGTACGCTTATGTGAACGCATTAATATGCTAATGCTATGCACTGTACGCTACTGCGCACGCATTTGTATGCTAATGCGTACGCATTGTACGCTAATGTGTACCAATTCACCTAATTAGCGTACTTTTACTGTGAGTGAAAGGAGTGAAAGAGGAGAAGTCGCGATTCCGCGATTCGTCAGCAATAGAGATGAGCGAGTAGTGAAATATTCGAAAGTTCGAAATTCGATTCGAATAGACTGCGAAATTCGACTATTCGACCGGATATCGAATCCCATTAAAGTCTATGGGAAAAAAATGCTCGCCACTTGAAAATCTCAATTCGACCACTTGGAGGTCACCAAGTCCACCCTGGAACCTCAGAAAAGGATGCCAACACTGCTGGAATGCAACTGGGACAGCAGGGGAAGCATGTCTGGGTGCATATAACGCGCCCAAGTCGCACTATTACGCCACTATCACAGCCTCTCAACAATACACTCCAAACAAAATCTAACCTCTCTGTAAAGTGAGACCATACAAGGAAACCTTCTTTCCTCAACATTGCCATGGACCCCAAGCCAAACTAGACAAAAAAGAAGATAAAATTCTGCACCCCTTAAAATCACGTTGCCTATGACAACCACAGATGGCATAGGCAAGGGGGAAAGCAAATAGACCCCATCCCTAATTGTCATTGTGTGTGTGTGTGAGATGTGGTCAGACATGTCTTCTTTAAAATGTAAAAAACAACTCAAAAACACATGCAGAAGCCTTAAAATGCCCAAATTGTTGGCGCTTGAGATGTCAGTGACCCGACCTGGCCCAGTGTCATGTCTAGCAGGTAAAGCAGTGGGGATGTTGAGGGATGCGTAGGACCGCAAAAGGCAGGAAGAGGCCGTGGGCTGGTCATAGGCTCATGGAAAATTTTGTGGCGGCCCAAGAGGTGACACCTCTTAAAAATTATGTGGAGGCCCAAGAGGTGAGACCTCTTAAAAATTATGTGGAGGCCCAAGAGGTGAGACCTGTTAAACATTTTGTGGAGGCCCAAGAGGTGAGACGTATTAAAAATTATGTGGAGGCCCAAGAGGGGAGACCCATTAAAAATTATGTGGAGGCCCAAGAGGGGAGACCTGTTAAAGATTTTGTGGAGGCCCAAGAGGTGAGACGTATTAAAAATTATGTGGAGGCCCAAGAGGGGAGACCTGTTAAAGATTTTGTGGAGGCCCAAGAGGTGAGACGTATTAAAAATTATGTGGAGGCCCAAGAGGGGAGACCCGATAAAAATTATGTGGAGGCCCAAGAGGTGACACCTCTTAAAAATTATGTGGAGGCCCAAGAGGGGAGAACCGATAAAAATTATGTGGAGGCCCAAGAGGTGACACCTCTTAAAAATTATGTGGAGGCCCAAGAGGTGAGACCTCTTAAACATTTTGTGGAGGCCCAAGAGATGAGACCTCTTAAAAATTATGTGGAGGCCCAAGAGGTGAGACCTCTTAAAAATTATGTGGAGGCCCAAGAGGTGAGACCTGTTAAAGATTTTGTGGAGGCCCAAGAGGTGAGACGTATTAAAAATTATGTGGAGGCCCAAGAGGGGAGACCTGTTAAAGATTTTGTGGAGGCCCAAGAGGTGAGACGTATTAAAAATTATGTGGAGGCCCAAGAGGGGAGACCTGTTAAAGATTTTGTGGAGGCCCAAGAGGTGAGACGTATTAAAAATTATGTGGAGGCCCAAGAGGGAGACCTGTTAAAGATTTGTGGAGGCCCAAGAGGTGAGACGTATTAAAAATTATGTGGAGGCCCAAGAGGGGAGACCTGTTAAAGATTTTGTGGAGGCCCAAGAGGTGAGACGTATTAAAAATTATGTGGAGGCCCAAGAGGGGAGACCTGTTAAAGATTTTGTGGAGGCCCAAGAGGTGAGACCTCTTAAAAATTATGTGGAGGCCCAAGAGGTGAGACCTCTTAAAAATTATGTGGAGGCCCAAGAGGTGAGACCTGTTAAACATTTTGTGGAGGCCCAAGAGGTGAGACGTATTAAAAATTATGTGGAGGCCCAAGAGGGGAGACCCATTAAAAATTATGTGGAGGCCCAAGAGGGGAGACCTGTTAAAGATTTTGTGGAGGCCCAAGAGGTGAGACGTATTAAAAATTATGTGGAGGCCCAAGAGGGGAGACCTGTTAAAGATTTTGTGGAGGCCCAAGAGGTGAGACGTATTAAAAATTATGTGGAGGCCCAAGAGGGGAGACCCGATAAAAATTATGTGGAGGCCCAAGAGGTGACACCTCTTAAAAATTATGTGGAGGCCCAAGAGGGGAGAACCGATAAAAATTATGTGGAGGCCCAAGAGGTGACACCTCTTAAAAATTATGTGGAGGCCCAAGAGGTGAGACCTCTTAAACATTTTGTGGAGGCCCAAGAGATGAGACCTCTTAAAAATTATGTGGAGGCCCAAGAGGTGAGACCTCTTAAAAATTATGTGGAGGCCCAAGAGGTGAGACCTGTTAAAGATTTTGTGGAGGCCCAAGAGGTGAGACCCGTTAAAAATTATGTGGAGGCCCAATAGGTGAGACCTGTTAAACATTTTGTGGAGGCCCAAGAGGTGAGACCTGTTAAAAATTATGTGGAGGCCCAAGAGGTGAGACCTGTTAAAGATTTTGTGGAGGCCCAAGAGGTGAGACCCGTTAAAAATTATGTGGAGGCCCAATAGGTGAGACCTGTTAAACATTTTGTGGAGGCCCAAGAGGTGAGACCTGTTAAAAATTATGTGGAGGCCCAAGAGGTGAGACCTGTTAAACATTTTGTGGAGGCCCAAGAGGTGAGACGTATTAAAAATTATGTGGAGGCCCAAGAGGGGAGACCCATTAAAAATTATGTGGAGGCCCAAGAGGGGAGACCTGTTAAAGATTTTGTGGAGGCCCAAGAGGTGAGACGTATTAAAAATTATGTGGAGGCCCAAGAGGGGAGACCTGTTAAAGATTTTGTGGAGGCCCAAGAGGTGAGACGTATTAAAAATTATGTGGAGGCCCAAGAGGGGAGACCCGATAAAAATTATGTGGAGGCCCAAGAGGTGACACCTCTTAAAAATTATGTGGAGGCCCAAGAGGGGGAGAACCGATAAAAATTATGTGGAGGCCCAAGAGGTGACACCTCTTAAAAATTATGTGGAGGCCCAAGAGGTGAGACCTCTTAAACATTTTGTGGAGGCCCAAGAGATGAGACCTCTTAAAAATTATGTGGAGGCCCAAGAGGTGAGACCTCTTAAAAATTATGTGGAGGCCCAAGAGGTGAGACCTGTTAAAGATTTTGTGGAGGCCCAAGAGGTGAGACCCGTTAAAAATTATGTGGAGGCCCAATAGGTGAGACCTGTTAAACATTTTGTGGAGGCCCAAGAGGTGAGACCTGTTAAAAATTATGTGGAGGCCCAAGAGGTGAGACCTGTTAAAGATTTTGTGGAGGCCCAAGAGGTGAGACCCGTTAAAAATTATGTGGAGGCCCAATAGGTGAGACCTGTTAAACATTTTGTGGAGGCCCAAGAGGTGAGACCTGTTAAAAATTATGTGGAGGCCCAAGAGGTGAGACCTGTTAAAGATTTTGTGGAGGCCCAAGAGGTGAGACGTATTAAAAATTATGTGGAGGCCCAAGAGGGAGACCTGTTAAAGATTTTGTGGAGGCCCAAGAGGTGAGACGTATTAAAATTATGTGGAGGCCCAAGAGGGAGACCTGTTAAAGATTTTGTGGAGGCCCAAGAGGTGAGACCTGTTAAACATTTTGTGGAGGCCCAAGAGGTGAGACGTATTAAAAATTATGTGGAGGCCCAAGAGGGGAGACCTCTTAAAAATTATGTGGAGGCCCAAGAGGTGAGACCTCTTAAACATTTTGTGGAGGCCCAAGAGGCCCAATTTTTCTTATTTACGGAGCAATTCTACGGCGGTTAAGGAGGAGGAGGAGGAGGTGGAGGAGGAAATGGCACTTCATACAGATGGCACTTCACTTTTGGCTGCTTTCCACTGTTGGAGAAGCAAAGTCCGGGTCAATCCACTTGCTGTTCATTTTGATTAGCGTCAGCCTGTCGGCACTGTCGGTTGACAGGCGGCTGCGCTTATCGGTTATAATGCCCCCGGCTGCGCTGAACACCCTTTCTGATAGCACGCTGGCGGCAGGGCAGGCAAGCACCTCCAAGGCGTACAGGGACAGTTCCAGCCACGTGTCCAACTTGGATTGCGAAGACCCAGTACAGTTTGTTCTCCACTATCCGGACAACACGTGTGTCCCGGGAAAAGCAGCCCAGCATGAAGTCAGCCATGTGTGCCAGACTCTGAATAGGCATGACGTCACTGCCCCCACCAGAAGGATCACTTGCCATTTCCTCCTCTTCCTCTTCCGCCTCCTCTCCGCCCCATCCGCGCTGAACCAATGGGACGCACACAGCCTGACTGCTACCCTCGCCGCCAGCATCCTCCTCCTCTTCCACAGCCACCTCCACGTCGTCCTCCTCCTCCTCATCCTCCTCCTCCTGCAACTGCCACCGTGAAGCAGACAAAAGTGTGGTCTGACTGTGTAGCTCCGTTGCGTCTCCTCCTACCCCCGTCTCCTCTGCGTGCAATGCGTTCTCCCTTATTGCGATGAGGGATTCTTTAAGGACGCATAGGAGCGGATGGTTACGCTCGGCCCTGCTGGCTGTGGCCTCACTTCTCTGTCTGAACTGTCCTCTGCCTGTGGCCATCCCTCTGCCTGTGGACATCCCTCTGCCTGTG
>ONZH01016382.1:0-80226 GCA_900303285.1 Rhinella marina
GAGATATTTTGCATATGTGGTTACATATTGAAGGCAGTGGTAACCTCTATTATTGTGAGACACATCTGTTCACCTAAACTATAATGATGTTGATATACACTACTTACAAAAAGTTAAGGATATTTGACTTGTGGGTGAAACTTCTGGATGAACCTAAAATGCCCCCTAACCTTCACAGGTGAACTTAATATGACCTTCTCTAAACTTCTGAATGCACATGTCCAACTGTTCAATGTTTCAGGACTTTTTGCACAACTTGCTGTTCTCTAAGAAGAAGCTTAATGGCAAAATTCACAACAGGTGTTTGATCCATGAATCGCCCAATAAATTTCCTGGTTCAATTAGAATTGGTATGAAACAGTCCTCCTCATCATGCTGTTCACATTTTGACATCATGAGACCAAGACGACACCTAACAATTGCTGAACAGTACCTCGCCATTGTGAGGCTTCAAGCAGGACGTTCTCAGACGGAAGTGGCCACTGAACTTAGAGAGTCACAGAGTGTCATCAGCAGGTTGTATCAGAGATACAGAGACTGATAGAGTCACAGAAAGGCAGAGAAGTGGACGTCCTTTGGCCACATCCCACACTGATGACCGCTTCATTGTGAACAATGCCCTGCGGAACTGGATGATGAATGTCACACAACTCCAGACACATTTAAGGGAGGTGAGAGGTACCCAAGTGTCAGGTCAGACCATTCAAAACCGTTTACATCAGCGTAGTCTGCGTGCTAGACGACCTGCAAGGTACCTGACCACACCACCAGGCACAGGCGTCGTTGTCTTGTATGGGCCAGGGAGCATCTACACTGGATGAGGGACTAGTGGGCCTCAGTGCCGTTCACTGATGAAAGTCGATTCACGCTGAGTAGAAATGATGGCCACCAATGATGTCAAGTAGAGCGCTCTGCATCAGCCACTGTGGTCACCAGACGAGCCTTTGGTGGTGGTGGTGTCACAGTGTGGGCAGGTGTGTCTAGTCAGTACAGAACTGCCCTACACTGTGTGAATGGTCCAGTGACAAGCCCATACTACTGGAAGAACATCATTACTCCAGTCATTGTGCCTCTGCATGAACAGCACAGGCCTAATGTCATCTTCATGGAGGACAATGCTCCAGCTCATCAAGGTCACATAATTAGGGAACGGCTGCTGGAGACTGAGGACCTCACATGGAGCGGCTGCACCTTCTCCAGACCTGAATCACATTGAAAACCTATGGGATTCAGCTGAGTCGCCGTGTAGAGGCTCGTAACTCTGTACCTCAATGACCTGAGGGCCGCCCTTCAAGAAGAGTGGGATGCCATGCCTCAGCAGACAATAAGTCGACTTGTGAACAGCAGGAGACGTCGTTGTCAAGCTGTAATTGATGCTCAAGGCCACAGGACAAGTTCCTGAGACACTGACATTTTGTGGCGGTATACCCAGCACTGGGGTCGGCTTTTGTTTCAGTAAATTGTTTGTAATGAGGAAATCACCATTGCTGCTTCTACTTAAATGTCCTACTTTCATGATATAATATCACTGGAGCCGGATCTTTTTACGTTTTCCATAAATTTCACCCGAAAGCCAAATATCCCTAACTTTTTGTGAGTAGTGTACTGTAGCATTATTGTCAGGATAGTTACCGATACAGGACACCCCGTCGTCGGCCAGCACCCGTCCCAGCTCGCAGTGGCACGTCAGCTCCTGAGAGTCGGCGTCTAGGTAACATTCGTCCATTTCGCAGTGGCTGCAGTTTAGGTTCAGTTTTATCTCCACCTCTCCATGGCTTTCAGTCACTAGGAGATAAAACAGGGTTGTGACATTACCTGCAGCTCCTCTGCTCCCGAATCCCTCTGACAACTCTTCCTGTCAGAGGCACAGCTCTGACACGGGGAAATTCTGGGGCTCCAGATCACCACCAATGTGCACATACAAGGCAGCTTACATGTATTTGTACCTCAATATTTATCCCCCCTCCCCCCATGTTACCCTAAAAAAATGACATGATCCTTACCTTTAAGGGGCGGGGTATACAAAACTCCCAGAGGACTGATGTGGGACACCCCATCCCAGCCGTCCACATCCGGGCTGTTGTCTTCTGCTGCATTACCTCCTGTCAGGAGAGGTCGGGAAATTTCAAAACACATCAATTTAACCCCTTACAGACCAAGCAAATTATGGACGCATCATTTTAGTTCTTTTTTCCTTCTTGCTTTCCATCGACGGAGGTGTATAAAGGCTTGTTTTTTTTTGTTGTAGTTTTTATTGCTACCATTTTAGGGTATAATAATTTTTAATTCCAGTTTTTTGAGAGGTGAAGTGACCAAAAACAAGCTTTTTTTTTTTTTTTTACTTTTATTTATATGACAAATTAGAAAAGTTTTTTTTTTCCCCAAAAAACTTTAAGACAGAGATAGTCACACCCCTCCCCCTTCTGTCTTTTTGGTCATATGCTATGATCGCTATCTAACACACCATCTCTGGGGTCAGGGGCGTAGCTATAGGGGGTGCACAGGTAGCAGTCGCTACCGGGCCCAGGAGCCTGAGGGGGCCCAAAGACCCTTGAAGACACACAAAGCACTGAGGGAAGGGGGCCCAAGCTGAACTCTTGCACCAGGGCCCAGTAGCCTTTAGCTACGCCTCCTGTCTGGGGTTAAAGGGGTTTTCCGGCATTATAGGATAGGTCATCAGTATCTGATCGTGGGGGGGGCCGACACCCGGGACCCCCGCTGATCAGCTGTTTGATAAGGCACCGAAGCTCCTGTGAGCGTCGTGGCCTTCTCTCAGCTTTTCCTAGACCAGCGATGTCACATTCATCGGTCACATGGTCAGGAGCAGCTCAGCCTCATTCATGTGAATGAGGCTCAGCGCAATACCAAGCATGACCACGCTACAATGTACGGCGCTGTGCTTGGTAAGCTGCGGGAAGGCAGCAGTGTTCACGGGAGCGCCGGTACCTTCTTAAACAGCTGATCAGCGGAGGTCCCGGGTGTCGGACCCCCACCGATCAGATACTGATGACCTATCCTGAGGAAAACCCCTTTAAACAACTGACATTAGGGTCGGAAAGAAAAAGGGATTAGATACATTGGATACAATGTAACAGACTAACTACATCTGCAACAGAAACCTCTCATTGCTCCAGGACTCCAGGCTGATCCATTATGGTGTCAACCGCCCCTTTCACGCGAATGATATGGATAGCATCCGGATCTTTTGTCCGCGATTGCTTTCAGTGGTTCCGTTTTTTTTTTCTATCAATTAGGCTACGTTCACACGAAAGTATTTTGTTTCCGTGTCCGTTCCGTTTTTTTTGTTTTTTTTTGTGGATTGTATAAGGATCCATTGATTTAAATGTTTTCGCAAAAAATGTGGACAGCACAGCACGTCCGTATTTCCGTTACGTAGCCCCGCAAAAAAAAAAAAAAAAAAAATAGAGTGTGTCCTATTCTTGTCCGTTTTGCAGACAAGGATAGGGATTGTTACAATGGATCCGCAAAAACAAAAACGGATGCGATTGGATGTCATCCATATTTTTTACGGACCACAAAACACATATGGTCGTGTGAATGTAGCCTTATAATGTTTTTTTTCATGCGCGTTAAAAAAATCCCTGAAGAATAACAATCTACAGCTCTTAGCAGCCATCAGTGAAAAACGCACTGCATTGTATCCGGACGCAAAGTGTTTTTCACGGATGCCCCATTAACTTCTAAAAATACACTAAATATAGAACATGCTGCGATTTTCACGTAACGCAGAGATGATGTGTGAAAAACAACGCTCATGTGCACAGACCCATAGAAATGAATGGGCCAGGGTTCTATGTGGGTGCAGTGCGTTCAATTCACGCATTGCACCCGTACGGAAAACTCGCGATTGAAAGAGGCCTTAGTATTGCAACCCCTTCACCTCCTACAGTGCAGAGAACATGTTCTATATACACCGATTCAGCAGAAGGGTGCCTGCGAATATGAGCCCCTGCCACCCAAGGGCTCATGCCCTCATCGCGGAATATTCCCATGTGCGGTTTTAGCTGCGGATTTCAACCTTTTCAGTGGAAGATCTGTGAACTGCAAATCAATAGAGTTTTGCATGCAGAGTTTGGTGTGATTAGATTATAAAGCATAAAGTCAATGTGGCAGAACGTAAAAAAACCTTCATTGAGATGTCTGCAGATTTTGGGGATGAGATTTTTTCTGAATATTTGCTGTGAACTGACTGCGAATCTCTTGTAAGGTTTTTGTATGACCTCAGTGCAGAGTCAGCTCCGCAATACCTGAGAGCTAAAAATGCCCAGAAAATTCCCAAGTCTGCAAATAAATCACTAAATAATGCAGAAAAAGACAGAATAATGTTCTATAATACATTACTAGGAATAGACTCTACACTGGTAATAAAGGAAAGTCATTTATCTCATCTGCCCCAAAACAAGTCACCTTCATGTTCTACAACTTCTACCAACTTCCCATATAAATCACACAGTACAATACACTGCTTAACTTATACCAGCTGTATATATATAATTATATACAGGAGATACCCAGGTTATACCAGCATGCTCCATATCACTATATACAAGAAGATGTATAACTTATACCAGCTGTACATATATAATTATATACAGGAGATACCCAGGTTATACCAGCATGCTCCATATCACTATATACAAGAAGATGTATAACTTATACCAGCTGTACATATATAATTATATACAGGAGATACCCAGGTTATATCAGCATGCTCCATAATCACTATTACAAGAAGATGTATAACTTTATATCAGCTGTAACATATATAATATAACAGGAAGGAACCCGGTTTATACCAGCCATGCTCCAATATCACTATATTACAAGAAGATGTATAACTATACCAGCTGTAGCATATATAATGGTATATACAGAGATGCCCAGGTTATACCAGCCATGCTCCCATATCCAGCTTATATACAAGAAGGATGTATAACTTATACCAGCTTACATAGTATAATATATACCAGGAGATTACCCAGGTTATACCAGCATGCGCCATATCAGCTATATAACAAGAAATATATAACTTAACCAGCTGTACATACTATAATTATATACAGGAGATACCCAGGTTATACCAGCATGCTCCATATCACTATACTACAAGAAGATGTATAACTTATACCAGCTAGCTGTACATATATAATTATATACAGGAGATACCCAGGTTATACCAGCATGCTCCATATCACTATATACAAGAAGATGTATAACTTATAACAGCTGTACATATATAATTATATACAGGAGATACCCAGGTTATACCAGCATGCTCCATATCACTATATACAAGAAGATGTATAAACTTATACCAGCTGTACATATATAATTATATACAGGAATACCCAGGTTATACCAGCATGCTCCATATCACTATATACAAGAAGATGTATAACTATACCAGCTGTACATATATAATTATATACAGGAGATACCCAGGTTATACCAGCATGCTCCATATCACTATATACAAGAAGATGTATAACTTATACCAGCTGTACATATATAATTATATACAGGAGATACCCAGGTTATACCAGCATGCTCCATATCACTATATACAAGAAGATGTATAACTTATACCAGCTGTACATATATAATTATATACAGGAGATACCCAGGTTATACCAGCATGCTCCATATCACTATATACAAGAAGATGTATAACTTATACCAGCTGTACATATATATTATATACAGGAGATACCCAGGTTATACCAGCATGCTCCATATCACTATATACAGAAGATGTATAACTTATACCAGCTGTACATATATAATTATATACAGGAGATACCCAGGTTATACCAGCATGCTCCATATCACTATATACAAGAAGATGTATAACTTATACCAGCTGTACATATATAATTATATACAGGAGATACCCAGGTTATACCAGCATGCTCCATATCACTATATACAAGAAGATGTATAACTTATACCAGCTGTACATATATAATTATATACAGGAGATACCCAGGTTATACCAGCATGCTCCATATCACTATATACAAGAAGATGTATAACTTATACCAGCTGTACATATATAATTATATACAGGAGATACCCAGGTTATACCAGCATGCTCCATATCACTATATACAAGAAGATGTATAACTTATACCAGCTGTACATATATAATTATATACAGGAGATACCCAGGTTATACCAGCATGCTCCATATCACTATATACAGAAGATGTATAACTTATACCAGCTGTACATATATAATTATATACAGGAGATACCCAGGTTATACCAGCATGCTCCATATCACTATATACAAGAAGATGTATAACTTATACCAGCTGTACATATATAATTATATACAGGAGATACCCAGGTTATACCAGCATGCTCCATATCACTATATACAGAAGATGTATAACTTATACCAGCTGTACATATATAATTATATACAGGAGATACCCAGGTTATACCAGCATGCTCCATATCACTATATACAGAAGATGTATAACTTATACCAGCTGTACATATATAATTATATACAGGAGATACCCAGGTTATACCAGCATGCTCCATATCACTATATACAAGAAGATGTATAACTTATACCAGCTGTACATATATAATTATATACAGGAGATACCCAGGTTATACCAGCATGCTCCATATCACTATATACAAGAAGATGTATAACTTATACCAGCTGTACATATATAATTATATACAGGAGATACCCAGGTTATACCAGCATGCTCCATATCACTATATACAAGAAGATGTATAACTTATACCAGCTGTACATATATAATTATATACAGGAGATACCCAGGTTATACCAGCATGCTCCATATCACTATATACAGAAGATGTATAACTTATACCAGCTGTACATATATAATTATATACAGGAGATACCCAGGTTATACCAGCATGCTCCATATCACTATATACAAGAAGATGTATAACTTATACCAGCTGTACATATATAATTATATACAGGAGATACCCAGGTTATACCAGCATGCTCCATATCACTATATACAAGAAGATGTATAACTTATACCAGCTGTACATATATAATTATATACAGGAGATACCCAGGTTATACCAGCATGCTCCATATCACTATATACAAGAAGATGTATAACTTATACCAGCTGTACATATATAATTATATACAGGAGATACCCAGGTTATACCAGCATGCTCCATATCACTATATACAAGAAGATGTATAACTTATACCAGCTGTACATATATAATTATATACAGGAGATACCCAGGTTATACCAGCATGCTCCATATCACTATATACAAGAAGATGTATAACTTATACCAGCTGTACATATATAATTATATACAGGAGATACCCAGGTTATACCAGCATGCTCCATATCACTATATACAAGAAGATGTATAACTTATACCAGCTGTACATATATAATTATATACAGGAGATACCCAGGTTATACCAGCATGCTCCATATCACTATATACAAGAAGATGTATAACTTATACCAGCTGTACATATATAATTATATACAGGAGATACCCAGGTTATACCAGCATGCTCCATATCACTATATACAAGAAGATGTATAACTTATACCAGCTGTACATATATAATTATATACAGGAGATACCCAGGTTATACCAGCATGCTCCATATCACTATATACAAGAAGATGTATAACTTATACCAGCTGTACATATATAATTATATACAGGAGATACCCAGGTTATACCAGCATGCTCCATATCACTATATACAAGAAGATGTATAACTTATACCAGCTGTACATATATAATTATATACAGGAGATACCCAGGTTATACCAGCATGCTCCATATCACTATATACAAGAAGATGTATAACTTATACCAGCTGTACATATATAATTATATACAGGAGATACCCAGGTTATACCAGCATGCTCCATATCACTATATACAAGAAGATGTATAACTTATACCAGCTGTACATATATAATTATATACAGGAGATACCCAGGTTATACCAGCATGCTCCATATCACTATATACAAGAAGATGTATAACTTATACCAGCTGTACATATATAATTATATACAGGAGATACCCAGGTTATACCAGCATGCTCCATATCACTATATACAAGAAGATGTATAACTTATACCAGCTGTACATATATATTATATACAGGAGATACCCAGGTTATACCAGCATGCTCCATATCACTATATACAAGAAGATGTTAACACTTATACCAGCTGTACATATATAATTATATACAGGAGATACCCAGGTTATACCAGCATGCTCCATATCACTATATACAGAAGATGTATAAACTTATACCAGCTGTACATATATAATTATATACAGGAGATACCCAGGTTATACCAGCATGGTCCATATCACTATATACAAGAAGATGTATAACTTATACCAGCTGTACATATATAATTATATACAGGAGATACCCAGGTTATACCAGCATGCTCCATATCACTATATACAAGAAGATGTATAACTTATACCAGCTGTACATATAATAATTATATACAGGAGATACCAGGTTATACCAGCATGCTCCATATCACTATATACAAGAAGATGTATAACTTATACCAGCTGTACATATATAATTATATACAGGAGATACCCAGGTTATACCAGCATGCTCCATATCACTATATACAAGAAGATGTATAACTTATACCAGCTGTACATATATAATTATATACAGGAGATACCCAGGTTATACCAGCATGCTCCATATCACTATATACAAGAAGATGTATAACTTATACCAGCTGTACATATATAATTATATACAGGAGATACCCAGGTTATACCAGCATGTTCCATATCACTATATACAAGAAGATGTATAACTTATACCAGCTGTACATATATAATTATATACAGGAGATACCCAGGTTATACCAGCATGCTCCATATCACTATATACAAGAAGATGTATAACTTATACCAGCTGTACATATATAATTATATACAGGAGATACCCAGGTTATACCAGCATGCTCCATATCACTATATACAAGAAATGTATAACTTATACCAGCTGTACATATATAATTATATACAGGAGATACCCAGGTTATACCAGCATGCTCCATATCACTATATACAAGAAGATGTATAACTTATACCAGCTGTACATATATAATTATATACAGGAGATACCCAGGTTATACCAGCATGCTCCATATCACTATATACAAGAAGATGTATAACTTATACCAGCTGTACATATATAATTATATACAGGAGATACCCAGGTTATACCAGCATGCTCCATATCACTATATACAAGAAGATGTATAACTTATACCAGCTGTACATATATAATTATATACAGGAGATACCCAGGTTATACCAGCATGCTCCATATCACTATATACAAGAAGATGTATAACTTATACAAGCTGTACATATATAATTATATACAGGAGATACCCAGGTTATACCAGCATGCTCCATATCACTATATACAAGAAGATGTATAACTTATACAAGCTGTACATATATAATTATATACAGGAGATACCCAGGTTATAATAGCATGGTCCATATCACTATATACAAGAAGATGTATAACTTATACCAGCTGTATATATATAATTATATACAGGAGATACCCAGGTTATACCAGCATGTTCCATATCACTATATACAAGAAGATGTATAACTTATACTAGCTGTACATATATAATTATATACAGATAATACCCAGGTTATACCAGCATGCTCCATATCACTTATATACAGAAGATGTATAACTTATACCAGCTGTACATATATAATTATATACAGGAGATACCCAGGTTATACCAGCATGCTCCATATCACTATATACAAGAAGATGTATAACTTATACCAGCTGTACATATATAATTATATACAGGAGATACCCAGGTTATACCAGCATGGTCCATATCACTATATACAAGAAGATGTATAACTTTATACCAGCTGTACATATATAATTATATACAGGAGATACCCAGGTTATACCAGCATGCTCCATATCACTATATACAAGAAGATGTATAACTTATACCAGCTGTACATATATAATTATATCACTATGTACTAGGTGACAGTCTATACTGTGTATTGTACATTACATTATTATATTACTTTTATATATTGTTACCACAAGAAACACAAAACACAACTGAATCCTACTTACCAATATATCCTCCTCCTCCTCCACCTGAGGAGCAGCCGCCTCCGCCACCTCCGAAACCCCCTCTTGTTTCCCACCCCCACTTCTTAATGGCCTGTGGACAAGATTCCCCACCAGTTCCACCATCCAAGAGGGATTTTCCTGCCCATGGAAGTGACGTGTGCTCGCTCCAGCCGCCTCCACCTCCTGCACAAGAAAAAACCAAGAGGACAACGTCACAGGTAGAAGTTCCCCATAACTATATCCTAAGATTTTAATGGTCCTCTTGTTTTGGATGTAATATCATTAGACAGAAATCAACCACAAGGTGGAGCTGTAGAGACTGCTTCTCACTGTGCTGAGTGTTGCTAATGGCTATGTTTGGCTCCGCAGCACACCATCAGGTCATGGAGGGTATTACAAGTAAAATTTATAATGGATTTAATTTTAAGAGCTTGAAGAGTTCTGATATAAGAATTACACACATATTTTACAGACCATTGTTATTTTTTCTTTTATTTTATAAAAAATGTAATTAAAGATTTACCCGCTGCCCCTGATTTTCCATTGACCCCTGGCATGGTGGAGTTACTCTCCAGCCTCTCTGGGTGGATGATGTTGGCTTTCGCCCGGTACGCTCTTCCTCCTCCCCCCTGCGGCGATCAGCAGCGGGATGTATTTTCCATTCTCCATCTGTAAGAAAGTAAATACATTTAGCAGAAATTATACTGTTTCCAGCTGCTGTGAGATCTCCGCCTCCCTGGAATCCTGTTTGCCGGGGGTCGTGTGATGTGGAGGTGTTGGGGGCTTCTCCTTGCAGTGGTCTGCAACCTTTGTCTCTCCAGCTGTTGTGGAACTAATGCCTCCTCGCGCCTTACCGAGCACAGCGCCATCCATTGGATTGTGGCTGTGCTTGGTATTGCACCTCAGCCCCTCATTCACTTGAGCGGCGCTTAGGTCATGTGACATATGAACATGATGTCACTGGCCTAGGAAGAGGCCACAGGGCTCACGAAGTGCCACGGACTCTTTATACAGCGGGGGTGCTGGGTGTTGGACCCCCGCCTATCTGAAATTGATGACATACAGTTTCCTGAGGACGGGACATCAATATGAAAACCCCTTTTAACACTACAGCGTAAACAATGTATGATAAGAAGTATCTAATATCATGTATCAACTCCTCATAGTTTTAAAGCTCTCTGCTTGCTGTCAGTGAATGCTTCCATTTAGACTCCAGAAACCCTTCCTGTCCAGCTCATATTGCTGAGCATTTATTACAATGTATCTTCACAGAAAAAGCTATTTATTTATTTATTGCATTTCTATACTTTGGTTTCCCGACTGATACACTGTGACAAACTCTCAGCTGTGTGACCTCAGCTAACGTTGAGCTTCAGCCTAGAAATCATAGATTGCTTACACTGTAACAAACGATTGAGGATGTGAGGGGTGTTTAACCTCTAAATTAAGGTTACCGTTCACTGACAGCAAGCAGAGATCTTGACTGTTATGAGGGTTTATAGTGGGAATACATTGCCTACGGTTACATTGCGTCTCGCTGCTCATCACATGTTGCAGCTTTCCACTGTACAGTGCGGCATCGCTGCTGCGTTCAGGTTTCATTTTCGTTTGCTACTTATCTTTCCTCGCTGCAGCCATCGTTACAGTGTCATCTCCAGTCCTCTCGGCAGAGAAGAGTAATTACCCTTTAAACAGCAGAGACTTCTTACTGAATCCTCTCTCCATTAATCCGGGCGCTTTATTAATGACTCTCGCCTCTCTAATATCTATTCTGCCAGCAAGCAGAGGACGGCGTAGCTCCGCTTGTTGTCAGCTATGTATTAATTGCCGACACAATAATGAGAAGTAATATTTCACCGGCGAGAGGCGAGGAAAACCCCATCCGCTGTGGGCCCGGCTACAATGTAGCACCGTTGGCATGGGGGCATCGCCCTGTCACATGACATTGTATCCGTCTGGTTTGCAATTTTTTCGGATATTATTACTATTTGCTTTAGGGCTCATGCACATGAACATATTTTCTTTCCGTGTCCGTTCCGTTATTTTGCGGACCGTATGCGGAACGATTCATTTCAATGGGTCCGCAAAAAAAAACGGAAGTTACTCCGTGTGCATTCCGTTTCCGTATGTCCGTATTTCCGTTCCGCAAAAAAATAGAACGTGTCCTATTATTGTCCGCATCACGGACAAGGATAGGACTGTTCTATTAGTGGGCAGCTGTTCTGTTCCACAAAATACGGAATGCACACGGACGTCAGCCATATGTTTTGTGGATCCGTTTTTTGCGGACCTCAAAATACATACAGTCGTGTGCACGAGCCCTTAAATAGGGCATTGTGGGAGATGTGGCTTCCAGTCAGCAAGCAGCTTTGGATGCGACTAGAGTAGAAGATATGATTTGACTGCAAATTGACAAGAGTCTGCAACATACAGGGCCTTGAAAACGTATTCATACCCCTTAAAATTTTTCACATTTTTCACGTTACACCCACAAACTTAAATGTATCTTATTGGGATTTTATGTGATTAACCAACACAAAGTTTTCGTAAGTTTTAATAAAGAAAAATCTGGAAAGTGTTGTGTGCATTTGTATTCAGCCCCCCCCTCTCCCCCCCAAGTCAATACTTTGTAGGACCACCTTTCACTGCCATTACAGCTGCAGTCATCTGGGGGATATATCCATCAGCTTTACATCTAGGGGCTGACATGTTTGCCCATTCATCTTTGCAGAAGAGCTTGTGCTCAGTCAGATTTGATTGAGCACATACAGAAATATACAGCCCCCACTAGAGGAAGCTCAGGAGCTGAATGCATACAGATATATACAGCCACCACTAGAGGGAGCTCAGGAGATTACTACATACAGATATATACAGCCACCACTAGAGGGAGGACAGAAGATTACTACATACAGATATATACAGTCACCACTAGAGGGAGCTCAGGATATTACTACATACAGATATATACAGCCACCACTAGGGGGAGCTCAGGAGATTATTGCATAGAGATATATACAGTCACCACTAGAGGGAGCTCAGGAGATTACTACATACAGATATATACAGCCACCACTAGAGGGAGCTCAGGAGATTACTACATACAGATATATACAGCCACCACTAGAGGCAGCTCAGGAGATTACTGCATACAGATATATACAGCAACCACTAGAGGAAGCTCAGGAGATTACTATATACAGATATATACAGCCACCACTAGAGGGAGGTAAGGATATTACTACATACAGATATATACAGCCACCACTAGGGGGAGCTCAGGAGATTATTGCATAGAGATATATACAGTCACCACTAGAGGGAGCTCAGGAGATTACTGCATACAGATATATACAGCCACCACTAGAGGAAGGTCAGGAGATTACTGCATAGAGATATATACAGCCACCACTAGAGGGAGCTCAGGAGATTACTACATACAGATATATACAGCCACCACTAGAGGGAGCTCAGGAGATTACTGCATACAGATATATACAGCCACCACTAGAGGGAGCTCAGGAGATTACTACATACAGCCATGACTAGAGGGAGCTCAGGAGATTACTACATACAGATATATACAGCCACCACTAGAGGGAGCTCAGGAGATTACTACATACAGATATATACAGCCACCACTAGAGGGAGCTCAGGAGATTACTACATACAGATATATACAGCCACCACTAGAGGGAGCTCAGGAGATTACTGCATACAGATATATACAGCCACCACTAGAGGGAGCTCAGGAGATTACTACATACAGATATATACAGCCACCACTAGAGGGAGCTCAGAAGATTACTATATACAGATATATACAGCCACCACTAGAGGGAGCTCAGGAGATTACTACATACAGATATATACAGCCACCACTAGAGGGAGCTCAGGAGATTACGATATACAGATATATACAGCCACCACTAGAGGGAGCTCAGGAGCTGAATGCATACAGATATATACAGCCATCACTAGAGGGAGCTCAGGAGATTACTACATACAGATATATACAGCCACCACTAGAGGGAGTTCAGTAGCTTACTGCATACAGATATATACAGCCACCACTAGAGGGAGCTCAGGAGATTACTATATACAGATGTATACAGCCACCACTAGAGGGAGCTCAGGAGATTACTACATACAGATATATACAGCCACCACTAGAGGGAGCTCAGGAGATTACTACATAAAGATATATACAGCCACCACTAGAGGGAGCTCAGGAGATTACTACATACAGATATATACAGCCACCACTAGAGGGAGCTCAGGAGATTACTACATAAAGATATATACAGCCACCACTAGAGGGAGCTCAGGAGATTACTGCATACAGATATATACAGCCACCACTAGAGGGATCTCAGGAGATTACTGCATACAGATATATACAGCCACCACTAGAGGGAGCTCAGGAGATTACTACATACATATATATACAGCCACCACTAGAGGGAGCTCAGAAGATTACTATATACAGATATATACAGCCACCACTAGAGGGAGCTCAGGAGATTACTACATACAGATATATACAGCCACCACTAGAGGGAGCTCAGGAGATTACGATATACAGATATATACAGCCACCACTAGAGGGAGCTCAGGAGCTGAATGCATACAGATATATACAGCCATCACTAGAGGGAGCTCAGGAGATTACTACATACAGATATATACAGCCACCACTAGAGGGAGTTCAGTAGCTTACTGCATACAGATATATACAGCCACCACTAGAGGGAGCTCAGGAGATTACTATATACAGATATATACAGCCACCACTAGAGGGAGCTCAGGAGATTACTACATACAGATATATACAGCAACCACTAGAGGGAGCTCAGGAGATTTCTGCATACAGATATATACAGCCACCACTAGAGGGAGCTCAGGAGCTGAATGCATACAGATATATACAGCCACCACTAGAGGGAGCTCAGGAGATTTCTGCATACAGATATATACAGCCATCACTAGAGGGAGCTCAGGAGCTGAATGCATACAGATATATACAGCCACCACTAGAGGGAGCTCAGGAGATTTCTGCATACAGATATATACAGTCACCACTAGAGAGAGATCAGGAGATTGCTGTATACAGATATATACAGCCACCACTAGAGGGAGCTCAGGAGATTACTGCATACAGATATATACAGCCACCACTAGAGGCAGCTCAGGAGAATACCGCATACAGATATATACAGTCACCACTAGAGAGAGATCAGGAGATTGCTGTATACAGATATATACAGCCACCACTAGAGGGAGCTCAGGAGCTTACTGCATACAGATATGTATGGTGTAGCATCTTGCCACAGATTTCTGTCTTACCTTCTGATCTCCTTACCTTGAAAATATAAGTGGCCCCTCCGCCTCCTCCTCCTCCGCCGGCCCATTCGCTAACACTCCCATTGATTCGTATTTCTTCCTCGATCTGGTTATTTTCGCCCATGCACACCATCTTCAGGACGGGATCAGTCTGTGAGAGAAGACTCACATGTGACCAGGTTCTCTGCCCTTCATTGAAGTGCATGGAAGATGTATGAGGAGGACCTTGGATTGCAAGCTCCTCGGGCCACATGTGGGCGGTTATGTGGATGCTCCGACCTCAGTGTAGAAGAGCCTTTCCCTTTTGTACTAATCCCAAAAGACATATAGGTGTGACGAGAAGGTGAGAGAGAAAGGGGAGCAGGGGGAGAGTCTAAGGACAGGAGGAAGAGCAGCTCTGCAGCAAAAAATACTGCTCAAATGAGAATATGGAAAAAATAGGATTTTTAAAGCAATATAGTACTTGTCACCCTTCGGTGTACCTTTGGAGTTTATATCACATTGACTAATGTTTAGCATGGTCTTATTTGGAAACCATCACTAAGCAACAGTTTGTGGTAGCATAAACACAGACATAGGATACATAATATAAGTTATAAATAGTATATCGGCCAAAATAAGCTTGCTGATGGTTTCCAGTTAGGTTATTGTTTCCCAACGTTGCACTTAGAGGAAGATTCATATAATATATGTATGTGAAAACAACAGACTGATCACTACTTACTGATGATCACACTCTATACTCCTGTTATTATATTGTCATGCATTGCAGTACATCAGCTTCCATTTTGAAGGGTGTGGTTACTTTCGCAACTGATTTCTATGGCCCCAATGCAACTCAAAATAAAACAAATATGCTTCTTTGCACACAGCTTTGCTTAACAATCTCCTATCAGCTTTATGCAGAGCTGTGTCTCCATGGTAACAGACTACAAACAAACTCTGTGTAGTCTGATCCTGCAGACTGTCAACCAAGCAGATTTGGCTTGGGGCTACCCCTAAGGGTGTTATTCTGGCAGCCCCCTAGTCTTCTCTGGCTTTAACCCCTAGACAGGGATCTGGACTTCACTGCAGGGGAACCACTAGGCTACTACCTCCTGGAATAGTCCCGACGTAGTTGACAACTGTCCCACCGGGATCAGAGACACTGGTGCTAGGCACCAAAAGAACAGGCAAATCGTCGTCAGTAACAGGCAGAGATCAGGGCAGGCAGAGGACATGCAAACAGAGGTTGGGGCAGGCATCCCAGGGTCAGAACAGAGAATTAAACAGGGGTTATGTCAGACAGCGAAGGGTCAAAATCTAGGAAACAGGCAGAAGACAGTACATGGGCAGGAAAACATAGAAAAGCACACCTTTAAAGCAACTAGTGAACTAGAACCTGTTGCTCAGGCAGCCTCCCATAGGAAAAGGTGCCTTAGCTGGTGAAGATAAGGGTGCACTGGTCCTTTAGGAGGTGGAGGGTGTGCATGAATGGTCTACAGGCAGAGAGAGGCCTAGCTGGCAAGAAGGAGACTTCAGTCCTCAAGAAGGGACAGGGCTACTCTGGTGGCTGGGCCACCAGGAAGCGGGGAAGAGAAACCAGTTGGTCCGCACTGCTGGAATTGGTGAGCAGAGCTGCGGTGGCCACAGACCACCACAGACCACCACTGTAACTTGTGTGTTACGGTACAACCTTTGTCTTGTAATGTTATGTGTAAAGGACCGGTTTTAGCAATGGGTGAGCGTCGCACCTCACAATCTCCCTTCACTGGATGGCATCGGTCTTGTTGCCGAGCATCACCGTTGCGCAAGTGACCGAACACTGACCGCAGTCTCGAGTCGTTCTCTTCACGCCGGATCCTGGACCATCTGAGGTTGTGCTGACTTTTTTCTATAATTATGCGTCAGACCAGGAAAGTATTGACGCCTCCTGTTTACCAGCCGGAGGGGATGTCAATACTAATGCAATAAACTCCGCGCTTCCACATCCTCATTATGGCAGTCATTGTAAATGAGACGTCTGAGCAGCAGATCACATGGTGCTGGGCCGGCCAATGAGATAAGGTTACACAGAGGTACGAGAACCACAAATAATGTCCATCCAGAGAGTCAAAGTGATCACAGGGTGATAACTCAGGACCTTATCATAGATGACACCTGGGGGGCAGAACACCGACACCGGGGGGATAGGACAAGAGCACCTAGGGGCAGGACAATGACATCTGGGGGGACAGGATAATGACACCTGGGAGCAGGACAACAACCTGTGGGGGACAGGACAATGACATCTGAGGGGCAGAACACTGACACCGGGAAGGGGGGGGACACAGAACAATGACACCTGGGTGGACAGGACAATGACACCTAGGAGGCAGAACACTGACACGGGGGGGAGGGAAGGACAGGGCAATGACACCTGGGGGGTAAGACAATGACACCAGGGGGGCAGGACACTGATAACTGGGGCACAGGACTATGACACAGGGAGGACAGGACAATGACACCTGGGGGACAGGACAATGACATCTGAAGAACAGGACAATGACATCTGGGGGACAGGACAATGACACTTGGGGGACAGGACAATGACATCTGGGGGACAGGACAATGACACTTGGGGGACAAGATAATGACATCTAGGGGGAAGGACAATGACACTAATGGAGATTAGATTGTCAGCTCACTGGGGGCAGAGATGTGACTGATGACAATCTTTGTACCGCGCTGCGGAATATGTTGGTGACATACAGTACAGACCAAAAGTTTGGACACAGCTTCTCATTCAAAGAGTTTTCTGTATTTTCATGACTATGATAATTGTAAATTCACACTGAAGGCATCAAAACTATGAATTAACACATGTGGAATTATATACTTAACAAAAAAGTGTGAAACAACTGAAAATATGTCTTATATTCTAGGTTCTTCAAAGTAGCCACCTTTTGCTTTGATTACTGCTTTGCACACTCTTGGCATTCTCTTGATGAGCTTCAAGAGGTAGTCACCTGAAATGGTTTTCACTTCACAGGTGTGCCCTGTCAGGTTTAATAAGTGGGATTTCTTGCCTTATAAATGGGGTTGGGACCATGAGTTGTGTTGGGCAGAAGTCATTACTTTAAGAAATGAAGGTCAGTCAGTCCGAAAAATTGGGAAAACTTTGAAAGTGTCCCCAAGTGCAGTCACAAAAACCATCAAGCGCTACAAAGAAACTGGCTGACATGAGGACCACCCCAGGAAAGGAAGACCAGAGTCACCTCTGCTGCGGAGGATAAGTTCATCCGAGTCACCAGCCTCAGAAATGGCAGGTTAACAGCAGCTCAGATTAGAGACCAGGTCAATGCCACACAGAGTTCTAGCAGCAGACACATCTCTACAACAACTGTTAAGAGGAGACTGTGTGCAGCAGGCCTTCATGGTGGAAACCACTGCTAAGGACAGGCAACAAGCAGAAGAGAACACAAGGAATGGACATTAGACCAGTGGAAATCTGTGCTTTGGTCTGATGAGTCCAAATTTGAGATCTTTGGATCCAACTACCGTGTCTTTGTGCGACGCAGAAAAGGTGAAGGGATGGACTCTACATGCCTGGTTCCCACCGTGAAGTATGGAGGAGGAGGTGTGATGGTGTGGGGGGGCTTTGCTGGTGACACTGCTGGGGATTTATACTGAACCAGCATGGCTACCACAGCATCTTGCAGCAGCATGCTATTCCATCCGGTTTGCGTTTAGTTGGACCATCATTTATTTATCAACAGGACAATGACCCCAAACACACCTCCAGGCTGTGTAAGGGCTATTTGACCAAGAAGGAGAGTGATGGGGTGCTACGCCAGATGACCTGGCCTCCACAGTCACCAGACCTGAACCCAATCCAGATGGTTTGGGGTGAGCTGGACCACAGAGTGAAGGCAAAAGGGCCAACAAGTGCTAAGCATCTCTGGGAACTCCTTCAAGACTGTTGGAATACCATTTCAGGTGACTACCTCTTGAAGCTCATCAAGAGAATGCCAAGAGTGTGCAAAGCAGTAATCAAAGCAAAAGGTGGCTACTTTGAAGAACCTAGAATATAAGACATATTTCAGTTGTTTCACACTTTTTTGTTAAGTATATAATTCCACATGTGTTAATTCATAGTTTTGATGCCTTCAGTGTGAATCTACAATTGTCATAGTCATGAAAATACAGAAAACTGCTTGAATGAGAAAACTTTTGGTCTGTACTGTACATGGATGTATTACATTACTTGTACATTATAACCACTTACTCTGGGACAGGCGTCTTCACCTTGCTGACCGACCAGTATGTACAAAATGTCGTCCTTCTGTAACTCGAACACCCCAACCAGTGCTGTCCCGTGCGCCCTAGAAGGAGTTTTTACCCCAATTCCACCGGCTGCTCCATATCCAGAGATCCTGAGGAGAAGAAGGACAAGGAGTGACCACTAGATCTGCTGCCTCCATAACAGAGGAGAATCTACAGCACACCCAACCTCAGCTGCCATCAATAAGAACCGGCTACATTATCTCCTGCATTACACACATCTACCACTAGGTGGAGCCTTAGAGTGCTGAACCACACAGAATCACAGATGATGACAATTACATAGTGGAAGGAGCAGGGTCTCCAGCACCACAGAGTATTTCAGGAGAGGAGTGTGCTGATCTTCTGGAGGTCACAGACTGACAGTTACATAGTGGAAGGAGCAGGGTCCTCCCAGCAGCACCGAGGATTTCAGGAGAGGAGTGTGCTGATCTTGTGGAGGTCACATGATGATTGTTACATAGTGGAAGGAGCAGGGTCCCCAGCAGCACAGAGGATTTCAGGAGAGGAGTATGCTGATCTAGTGGAGGTCACAGCATGATAGTTACATAGTGGAAGGAGCAGGGTCCTCCCAGCAGCACGAGGATTTCAGGAGAGGAGTGTGCTGATCTTGTGGAGGTCACATGATGATTGTTACATAGTGGAAGGAGCAGGGTCCCCAGCAGCACAGAGGATTTCAGGAGAGGAGTATGCTGATCTAGTGGAGGTCACAGCATAAGAGTTACATAGTGGAAGGAGCAGGGTCTCCAGCACCACAGAGTATTTCAGGAGAGGAGTGTGCTGATCTTCTGGAGGTCACAGACTGATAGTTACATAGTGGAAGGAGCAGGGTCCTCCCAGCAGCACCGAGGATTTCAGGAGAGGAGTGTGCTGATCTTGTGGAGGTCACATGATGATTGTTACATAGTGGAAGGAGCAGGGTCCCCAGCAGCACAGAGGATTTCAGGAGAGGAGTATGCTGATCTAGTGGAGGTCACAGCATAAGAGTTACATAGTGGAAGGAGCAGGGTCCTCCCAGCAGCACAGAGGATTTCAGGAGAGGAGTGTGCTGCTCTAGTGGAGGTCACAGGGTAAGAGTTACATAGTGGAAGGAGCAGGGTCCTCCCAGCAGCACAGAGTATTTCAGGAGAGGAGTGTGCTGATCTTGTGGGAGGTCACAGACTGACAGTTACATAGTGGAAGGAGCAGGGTCCTCCCAGCAGCACAGAGTATTTCAGGAGAGGAGTGTGCTGATCTTGTGGGAGGTCACAGACTGACAGTTACATAGTGGAAGGAGCAGAGACTTCAGTGAGTGATCAGGTACACTACTGAAGATTGCAAGATCTTGTGATCAGGTCAATACATAATCTGTAGGTATACAAATTATAATAATCACATGGCTCAGTATTATAAGAAGGCAGATTATACCCCGTGCCGCTAAACTGTTCTTAAAGCAGCAAGATATTAACTAGAGGCAGGATATAAATACTCAGAAGAGTCTAATTATCATCAAGTAATTACACAGCTCAAGAGACAGATGTTAATGAGACGGACCGAGCGCTGCTGATCTCATGTAATTACAGCCTGAAGAGCACCATGCCGTGAAAATCACCACCAATAACACGCGGCCATCTAACGGACCACACCGAGGGGAGGACGAAAGGACCAAGAACGAAAGTACACTATAGAAGAGGAAACTGCAAGAGAAAGAGGCCTAACATACTACATATTGTACGTAGAGAAGGTATTATAGTAGTGATATTCTTGTACATAGGAGCAGTATTATAGTAGTTATATTCTTGTACATAGGAGCAGTATTATAGTAGCTATATTCTTGTACATAGGAGCAGTATTATAGTAGTTATATTCTTGTACATAGGAGCAGTATTATAGTAGCTATATTCTTGTATATAGGAGCAGTATTATAGTAGCTATATTCTTGTACATAGGAGGCAGTATTATAGTAGCTATATTCTTGTACATAGGAGCAGTATTATAGTAGTTATATTCTTGTACATAGGAGCAGTATTATAGTAGTTATATTCTTGTACATAGGAGCAGTATTATAGTAGCTATATCTTGTACATAGGAGCAGTATTATAGTAGCTATATCTTGTACATAGGAGCAGTATTATAGTAGTTATATTCTTGTACATAGGAGCAGTATTATAGTAGTTATATTCTTGTACATAGGAGCCAGTATTATAGTAGCTATATTCTTGTACATAGGAGCAGTATTATAGTAGCTATATTCTTGTACATAGGAGCAGTATTATAGTAGCTATATTCTTGTAGCATAGGAGCAGTATATAGTTAATTCTGACATAGGAGCAGTATTATAGTAGTTATATTCTTGTACATAGGAGCAGTATTACAGTAGCTATATTCTTGTACATAGGAGCAGTATTACTATTGTAAGGATTTATAGTTATTCTTGTACATAGGAGCAGTATTATAGTAGTTATATTCTTGTACATTAGGAGCAGTTATTATAGTAGTTATATTCTTGTACATAGGTGGCAGTATTAATAGTAGTTATATTCTTGTACATAGGAGGCAGTATTATAGTAGTTATATTCTTGTACATAGAGGCAGTATTATAGTAGTTTATTCTTGTACATAGGAGCAGTATTATAGTAGTTATATTCTGTACATAGGAGCCAGTATTATAGTAGTTATATTCTTGTACATAGGAGCAGTATTATAGTAGTTATATTCTTGTACATAGGAG
Source organism: Rhinella marina (assembly GCA_900303285.1). Lineage (NCBI taxonomy): Eukaryota > Metazoa > Chordata > Amphibia > Anura > Bufonidae > Rhinella > Rhinella marina. The sequence continues at coordinate 22,548 of ONZH01016382.1, forward strand.
CAGTATTATAGTAGTTATATTCTTGTACATAGAGCAGTATTATAGTAGTTATATTCTTCGTACATAGGAGCAGTATTATAGTAGTTATATTCTTGTACATAGGAAGCAGTATTATAGTAGTTATATTCTTTGTACATAGGAGCAGTATTATAGTAGTTATATTCTTGTACATAGGAGCAGTATTATATAGTTATATTCTTGACATAGGAGCAGTATTATAGTAGTATATTCTTGTACTAGGGAGCAGTATTATAGTAGTTATATTCTTGTACATAGGAGGCAGTATTATAGTAGCTATATCTTTGTACATAGGAGCAGTATTATAGTAGTTATATTCTTGTACATAGGAGCAGTATTATTCAGTAGATTATATATCTTGTACATAGGAGCAGTATTATAGTAGTTATATTCTTGTACATAGGAGGCAGTATTATAGTAGTTATATTCTGTTACATAGGAGCAGTATTATAGTAGTTATATTCTTGTACATAGGAGCAGTATATAGTAGTTTATATTCTTTACATAGGAGCAGTATTATAGTAGTTATATTCTTGTACATAGGAGCAGTATTATAGTAGTTATATTCTTGTACATAGGAGCAGTATTATAGTAGTTATATTCTTGTACATAGGAGCAGTATTATAGTAGTTATATTCTTGTACATAGGAGCAGTATTATAGTAGTTATATTCTTGTACATACATAGGAGCAGTATTATAGTAGTTATATTCTTGTACATAGGAGCAGTATTATAGTAGTTATATTCTTGTACATAGGAGCAGTATTATAGTAGTTATATTCTTGTACATAGGAGCAGTATTATAGTAGTTATATTCTTGTACATAGGAGCAGTATTATAGTAGTTATATTCTTGTACAGAGGAGGCAGAATTATAGTAGTTATATTCTTGTACATAGGACCAGTATTACAGTAGTTATATTCTTGTACATAGAAGGCAGTATTATAGTTGTTATATTTTTGTACAGAGGAGGCAGTATTATAGTTCTTATATGAACATTGCTTGTTTTTAATAGCAGTTCTTATCACTTGTAAACATATGTTTTTGCTTAGAAACCCTGTTTAATCTCTTTCTATCCTGCACTATAATACCTTTGCGTCAGTGTACCTGTCGTTCCGTAGAAATCTCAGTTCACCCATTGCAGTGTATCTATGAGCTGTGACACGGTCTGTAGGAGACCTGTCCATTCGTTACTTCACTAATCCTTCTCTTCAGAATACTCTCCCTATATGAATCTCCATCACATAACATTATTTTAAGAACAGAGAGCTCCCTGAGACCACCACTTCTCCTGCCTGGATTCCTGTGCTGGGAGCAGGAGGAGACCCCCATAGCCGTTCAGCAAGGTTTTCAGTCAGGTGGTCGCTGGCAGAGATTGCTGGTATTTGTGGTTCCCGCACAGATTGTCCCTGTTTCTGTAATGGTACTGCAGTGTTCTCACATACTAAATGTTTTCATGGTCTCTGCTTGCTGACAGTGAATGGGAAAAGTCTTGGTTACATCCAGAGTCTGATGTCCATCCTGAGCTAAACAGCTAAACACATATGAATCTTTCTCCTGTCCTGGCAGATTGTTACAATGTATCAGTGCAGCTAAAATGTATCAGTCTGAATTCATGTATTTTAACTGACAGACCAAAGCCTAGATGTGAGAGGTGAGGTGTGAGAAGTATTGTATCTTTACAGGATTTTCAGAAAATGGAGACCTTCCTGCTCATCCTTCATGGCTGCTTCTCTTGAATTACAGCTGGGTCGTTTGTTACATTGTATCAGTGTAGGTAATCGTCTGTGATGTAAAAGTAGTAATTTAAATTTCTGGGTGCAGTTATATGTAAAAGGTGCTGGACGGGCAAGAAGAGGCCACGGGGCGGCAAAATAATCATGCTGATTCGCGGTTTTCAGGTCATTTGCTAAAAAAATATTTTTTAAATTGCTTTTTGATTGGTAACGGACGCTTGGTTTTGCAGGTTAACCCATTAACATTCAACTATCCGTGAATTTTTAACACTGAATATGAGAAATGTGCCCAATCATAAGTCACGTGGGATTTTTTGCTGCTTTGTGGCCTCGTCTCAGCCCCTGACACCCTCTACGTAGCCCCGCTCCCTTAAGCTTCATTCGCATGACCGTATTTTGTTTCCGTGTACGTTCCGTTTTTTTTCGGACCTTATGCGGAACCATTCATTTCAATGGGTCCTCAAAAAAAACGGAAGGTAAGGCTCCATTCACACGTCCGTATTTTTCTTTTCCAGATTTTCGGTCCGTTTTTTGCGGATCCGTGTTTCCGCAAAAACCTTCCGTTTTTACTAATTGTACATCCACTTACGTTCAGTTTTTCCGCAAAAAAAAAAAAGGAAGGAGGAATATATGTTGGTAGGGTATTTCTTTCTATTTCCTGGAAACGGATCCACAATTGCGGATGATATGCGGATGACATATTGATGCATTCCGCATATCATCCGCCATATTTTGCGGACCCATTGACTATAATGGGACCACGGTCCGCATATGCGGACAAAAGTAGCACAAGCTCTATCTTATTTGCGGATCCGCATAACGAAACAGAACAACGGATGCAGACAGTATATGGAGCGCTGTCCGCATTTTTTCAGGACCCATTGAAATCAATGAATCCGCATCCTATCCGCATGATTTGCGGATCATATGTGGATTGGATCAGGAAAGAAAAACAGGACGTGTGAATGGACCCGTACTCCGTATGCATTCCGTTTCCGTATGTCCGTATTTCCGTTCCGCAAAAAAGATAGTTTTGCTTGTTTTGCTGACAAGGATAGGCATTGTTACAATGGATCCGAAAAAAAAAACAGAAACATGGATGCAATACAAAACATCATCCGTTTTTTTTGCGGATCCGCAATATACGGAACGGAAAACACATACGGACATGTGAATGAAGTCTTAGGTAACCTGCACATAGGTGCAGGTTCAGACAGAATTTCCATGCACATTTTCGTGGAGGTTACACAAGAAATCTTCTCCAATATTCATAAATGTTACTTACGTGAATTTTGCTGCCGTTCGCAAAATCTATTGAGCCGGTCTTAGTAAATGACCCCCAATGTGTACATGAGTTTTGGCCTATCTCATTCACTTTTCTGGTGATGTATTATGCTGTGGTTTTTCTGCAAGAAAGTCCGCAAAGTAAAAAACGCACGCAATCCGCCTTATGTTCATGACGCCTAACTCCTGCCTTGGGCTCCAGACTGATCGCTCTTTTCTGCAGTGGTTGTAACAAACAGCGTCCAGGTGAACAGGACTGGGTCACAATGTATAGAAGAATGTTTCCATTCACTGACAGGAAGCAGAGAACTTTAAAATGGTGAAGAATTTGAACAAAGTATATTAAAAAGTTATGGATGAGAGCCGATTGCCAGCTCATAGGATCACACAGTGGGGGTCAGTTACTACATAAGACCCCGTTTTGCAATTTTTTTTTGATAACCATGAAACAATATTTTGCTGCACAGGTGATTTTGCTCTCCTCTCGCCAGATGACAGTGACGAGGGACTGGGGGTTGGCTGGCACTTTGACGCCGACAAATTTACCATCTTTTATACCAGGAAAGAGGAATGAAAACTATTTCAGTCAGAGGCACAGACCGCCTAAGGTGCGCCTAATTTATGACGAGCTGCACATCATGCGTAAAAAGCTAGTCTTTGTAAATGACCCCCAATGCCTATGATACTTAGAAGCCATCCAAGGAATGCTTTTAAAGGGCACTGTGCTACCATACCCTTAAAGGGGGTCTCTGCCTTATTCAATTGCCACTTGCTAGAAGGGTCTAACCATAAAGGAATCACGCAGTGTCCTCCTGCCGGGACCTCCAGATATCAGTTATAATCCATACCTCCCAACCATCCCAGATCCAGCGGGACAGTCCCGGATTTCAGTGGCTATCCCCGCAGTTCCCAGTACGGGTGAGGATGTCCCGCTGTCAGCTAGCGTCTTCGCATAGGAAGCAGAGAAAGTTGCCTATAATGATGGAGCAGAGAGCCGTCACCAGTGTCAGCTCCGTGCTCCATCATACCTCCCCCCTGCCGGCACTCCACAACTCTTGTCTGTGCGGTGGGCGGGGCCAGACGGTAGTTAGCCTTGGCTCCTCCACAGACCAGAGCAGCTGATGTCCTGCTGATACTGCTAGGAACAAGGCTAGTATGTGGAGTTTATTTGTTTTACATACTGGGAGAGGGCACATAACTGGGCTTATTACTGTGGGCACAGCTTGGGCATATTACTGGGGGTACAACTGGGCATAATTCTGTGCATATTACTGGGTGCACAGCTGGGCATAATAACTGGGCATATTACTGGAGGCACAGCTGGGCATAATTCTATGAGGGGGCACATAACTGGGCATATTACTGTGAGGGGGCACATAACTGGGCATTACTGGAGGGGGCACATAACTGGGGCACAGCTGGCATACTGTGAGGGGGCACATAACGGGTCATATTACTGGGGCACAGCTGGGCATATTTAACTGTGAGGGGGCACATAACTGGCATATTACTGGGCACAGCTGGGCAATTACTGTGAGGGGGCACAATAACTGGGCATATTACTGGGCACAGCTGGCATATTACTGTGAGGGGGCACATAACTGGCATATTACTGTGAGGGGCACATAACTGGACATATTACAGTGGAGGGGGCACATATCTGGACATATTACTGTGAGGGGGCAACATAACTGGGCATATTACTGTGAGGACAACTGGGCATTATGTGAGGGCACATAACTGGGGAGGGGGCACATATCTGACATATTACTGGCATTATGGCACAGCTGGCAATATTCTGTGAGGGGGCACATACTGGGCATATTACTGGGGCACAGGGGCAAATAACTGGGCATATTACTGTGAGGGGGCACATAACTGGACATATTACTGTGAGTGGGCATATTACTGGGGGGCACATAACTGGGCATATTACTGGGGCACAGCTGGGCATTATACTGTGAGGGGCACATGTGAGGGGGCACATAAACTTATATTACTGTGAGGGGGCACATGGACTGTGGGGGGCACATATCTGGACATATTACTGTGGGGGCACATAACTGGGCATATTACTGGGGCACAGCTGGGATATACTGTGAGGGGGCACATAACTGGGCATATTACTGTGAGGGGGAACATAACTGGGCATATTACTGTGAGGGGGAACATAACTGGACATATTACAGTGAGGGGGACATATCTGGACATATTACTGTGAGGGGGCACATAAACTGGGCATATTACTGGGCCCAGCTGGGCATATTACTGTGAGGGGACATAACTGGGCATATTACTGGAGAACATAACTGGCATATTACTGTGAGGGGGAACAATAACTGGACATATTACAGTGAGGGGGCACATATCTGGACATATTACTGTGAGGGGCACATAACTGGGCATATTACTGGGGCGCAGCTGGGCATATTACTGTGAGGGGGCACATAACTGGGCATATTAACTGTGAGGGGGAACATAACTGGGCATATTACTGTGAGGGGGAACATAACTGGACATATTACAGTGAGGGGGCAACATATCTGGACATATTACTGTGAGGGGGAACATAACTGGACATATTACAGTGAGGGGGCACATATCTGGACATATTACTGTGAGGGGGCACATAACTGGGCATATTACTGGGCACAGCTTGGGCATTTACTGTGATGGGGCACAGCTGGGCATTACTACTGGTGAGGAGGCACATAACTGGAACATATTACAGTGAGGGGCACATATCTGGACATATTACTGTGAGGGGGAACATAAACTGGACATATTAACAGTGAGGGGGCACATATCCTGGACATATTACTGTGAGGGGGCACATAACTGGGCAAATTACTGGGGCACAGCTGGGCATATTACTGTGATGGGGCACAGCTGGGCATTGCTACTGTGAGGAGGCACATATCTGGGCATTGCTACTGTGAGGGGGCACAATGTGGACATAACTACTGTGTGGTGGAATAACTACTATGTGGGGGCATTTAGGGGACTGGCTGGGATTAGGTGTATAGTTATGTTTTGGGCGGAGTTAGAGGTGTGGCCTAGTGCGGGGAAAAATTTCCGCTGCTCTCTTTGCGCACTGCACAGTGTGTCCCTCTTCATTTGTTTTGAAAGTTGGGTGGTATGATAATCTGTGATGAAAACTGGAAGTGTTCAATTATCCTGAAGCACCCCCACAGGAGAAATAAGGCATTACATCCTGTCCATTTCAATCAATGAGTCGTCTGTGTAATATAGGACAGGACAGGAAAGGTCCTCCAGAGTGTGAGACGCTCTTAATAACAGCCATGAGGTGAGGAACACCCTCCGTATTAGCCCAGAATTCACTAATAGGGTGTATGACCACGAGGGACCAGTAATAACCCGACTTACCTGTATCTGTTGGTCTCCGGCACTCGCCAGATCTGCACGCCTTTTAGGTTCCCCGTTCCCACAATCACGCTGAAGTTTTCATAGGCTTCGTCACAAAGCTTCTGACTGGGTCCATGGGGGCCGCTGGCACCGCACGTGGTAAAAAACCAGTAACCTGCAAGATATGGCGCAGAAAGACAACCTGCATGAGGACTAAACTACTGACGAGCAGGCATCTACACATCCCCCATCATACTGCACCCATGAGCCCCCAGGTGCCCCTGACCCAGAAGCTGTTGTTCCCCGTGCTCCGCAAATGTATATATCCCAGGCCTGTGGGTCATGTGACTGTCTACACTGACAGATCTCTGATACTTTGTATCAATTCTGTCTGGACATTTAAAGGGACGGTGAACCCTCTTTTCATCTTCTCTTCGTTACTGTCACAAACTCCAAACACAGGACTGCGATGAGCCGCTCGTCCCGCTGATCAATCAGTTGGCGGCCATTAAGGTTTGTCCAGTATCCTGGACTTTAATCATTATAATGATGACTGGAGCGGCACGGGGGCGGGGCCATGCTCTGATGACTGGTCCGAAATGTCTTCATTACATGTCACCTATAGAACCATGTATAATGAGCAGGTCTTGTGATGTCATGCCGGATAACGAGGGATTCGAAGCCACAGAAACCAAACCCCCGAGCCAAGAGGATCTCCAGAATCAGTCCTCATATACTATGGACAGCGGCGCAAAGAAATTCTAGGGTCATAGCGCAAAACTCCGCCTACTATGCCGCTATTACAGTTAGTCGCCACTAGTCTGTGTTCAGTCTATGTGAGGAGTCATTCTGTTATCTGTCTGACGCCAAAGAGCAAACCGCGCCCCAATATGGCGGAGTGTTTGCTGCTTTTCTCCCTGGAGCTTAGTTTAGCTGTCACAATGATATTTCCCATGATACAAATCACCAGAACAAACTCTAACACTGAATAAACAGAGAATACTGGGAGATTTCAGCACTAAAGTCTGCAGAATTGTGAATTCAGCTCTGGGGTACAATATAGGATGTAACTCAGGATCAGTACTGGATAAGTAATGTATGTACACAGTGACTGCACCAGCAGAATAGTGAGTGCAGCTCTGGAGTATAATACAGGATGTAACTCAGGATCAGTACAGGATAAGTAATGTATGTACACAGTGACTGCACCAGCAGAATAGTGAGTGCAGCTCTGGAGTATAATACAGGATGTAACTCAGGATCAGTACAGGATAAGTAATGTATGTACACAGTGACTGCACCAGCAGAATAGTGAGTGCAGCTCTGGAGTATAATACAGGATGTAACTCAGGATCAGTACAGGATAAGTAATGTATGTACACAGTGACTGCACCAGCAGAATAGTGAGTGCAGCTCTGGAGTATAATACAGGATGTAACTCAGGATCAGTACAGGATAAGTAATGTATGTACACAGTGACTGCACCAGCAGAATAGTGAGTGCAGCTCTGGAGTATAATACAGGATGTAACTCAGGATCAGTACAGGATAAGTAATGTAATGTATGTACACAGTGACTGCACCAGCAGAATAGTGAGTGCAGCTCTGGAGTATAAATACAGGATGTAACTCAGGATCAGTACAGGATAAGTAATGTATGTACACAGTGACTGCACCAGCAGAATAGTGAGTGCAGCTCTGGAGAATAATACAGGATGTAACTCAGGATCAGTACAGGATAAGTAATGTATGTACACAGTGACTGCACCAGCAGAATAGTGAGTGCAGCTCTGGAGTATAATACATACAGGATGTAACTCAGGATCAGTACAGGATAAGTAATGTATGTACACAGTGACTGCACCAGCAGAATAGTGAGTGCAGCTCTGGAGTATAATACAGGATGTAACTCAGGATCAGTACAGGATAAGTAATGTATGTACACAGTGACTGCACCAGCAGAATAGTGAGTGCAGCTCTGGAGTATAATACAGGATGTAACTCAGGATCAGTAAGGAATAATGTAATTATTGTAATGAATTGTAAAATGCTATTTTATGTCACTGCACATTTTCCCCATGTATTGCTTTTCATTTTAATGCTACTAATTTGTTGTGCAAATCTGTTTCCTGTAGCATGAACAGTAGTGACCTGGGTTTTCCAAGACTTTATATATTGATGATCTATTCACTGGATCGGTCATCAGTATCTGATTGGTGGGGGTCCGACAGCCGAGACCCCTGCTCATCAGCTGTCTGAGACCACATTTACAGCCACATTGACACATTGATGATCACCACAGACAGGAAGCCATGTGCACAGCGCCATACATATGGTTGTGGCTGTGGCTAGTACTACATCTTAGTCCCTAAGCTGCAGAAGCAGGCAAGTCTCCATCTATCTCCTAAACAAAAAAAAAAAAAAAAAAAAATAAAAAAAAAAAAAAAAAAAAAAAGGGTTCCCCATGTATCAGACGTCGATGCTAAGCATATACAGGCTCTAGAACAGGTAAGGCATCTTCTGATAGCGCCCCCTTGATTTCTGTACCTGATTTTGCTGACTGGATAGTAGGGTTATAGTCTTCCTCTAGGTGCGGCCATCCAGTTCCGTTTTTCTTCTGGCTGCTGCTCTCCATCAGAAGATTACTGGAGAGGTACGACACAGTCTGCGTGGCCGCCTCCCCGTTACCTGGAGATTTATAGGAAATAGGGATCAATGGGATGATGTTCTTTGTGCGTCTGTATATATGTCTATTTATTGTGTGTGTATTATGATTATCAGTATATGATTGTGTGAGCACATAGGTATATCTGTGTATACGTCCATGTGCATGTCGGCTGTGTCATGAGATTTTTGGCTTTTCAAAACAACAAGATATTGTGTCACGAGATGTCTGCCCTATATAAGTTTATGTGCGGCCACCCGGTGGTTGTGATGTGCATTGCAGCCTGTCAAGGGTTTTTCTATCCCAACTTACAATTAATGTAAGTGAGGACACATCAGTACATGTATTCACATGTGTGTGGTTTATGTGGGTGTATGTATATTTATATATGACTATGTATGTTTAAAGAGCGTTTGTCAGCATGATCAACCCTATGAGGCCAGGCTGATTAAATGCTGATTAAAACAATGCCTCATTTATGTCTGTATGATGCACAGATCCAGAGATAAATGCACTTTTATTAATATGCTAATTTGCTACTTGGAGCACCAAGGGGCTGGTCAGTGCCATCCGAGCACGATTTTCTGAACACCCTTGTACCTTTAGCCACCAATCACCCACAGGGCTACACATCTTATAGGATTCAGGTAAAGTGGGAGCGGGGGCGGGGGCGCGGGGAATGGTTTATTTAGCTTAGGATGCAGGGGAGTTCACAATCTTGTACTCCAAGGGCTTTGGCTGTCCCCTTGGTGCTCCAACTAGCTAATTAGCATATACATAAAAGTGCAGTTTTCTCTGGAACAGTGCATCGTACAGACATAAATGAGGTATCGTTTTAATCAGCATGATAAATCCTACCAGGCATTTGGCCTGATTTATTAGGGTTGATCCTGCTGTCAGATGCTTTTTAAATTGCATAAAGAGAAGGTTGAGTATCATTTTATATTTCTTGAGACCTTTTCAGTAGATGTTTATACATTTATGTACGTAGAAGAATGCATGTGTATATATGTGTGTATGTCATGCATGTATGTTTATGAGTATGTACAGTAATTTTATTTATATATGTGTATTATTTATGTGTATGTATAAGTATTGCTATATGTACTTGTGTGTATGTATAAGTGTAGATGTATGAGTTCTTGTGTCTGGATGTATGTCGATGTTTGTATGGATGTTTCTTTATGTATATGTGTGTATAATGTGTGTCTACATATTTTGCACCATAGAAAACAATAGATTGCTGAAAATATATTTGAATAAAGGGTCAAGAAGTAACTCGGAGACTTGACTCTGAAATGTGTCAGCACTTACTTGTTAGGTAACAGCCCAGGCTCAGAGATATGTTGTCGAATGCTATGATGGAGTCTGATTCCTTGGACCAGGAAGCGTGGATCTCCAGCCAAAACCTATATAGCAGAAGACAAGTCATTACGATGACATCCTGTGACCACAGGGCGGTATTCAGTAACTGTGGACCATCCACTCAGTGACCACCCCTATGGGAGCCTTGATATCAGTCATATTGGTTGTCAGCTTTATCAGTAAGGACTTACCTCTCTAGTACTCCCTGAAGAGACAGCACCAAATGCTGCCAAACCCCAAGACCCTCCCCATTGGAAAAGTGCCAAAGTGTCCGCGTCTTGACTCTGCCGGTTCTGTTATCGTAAAGCCGCACAGATACATCTCCTAACAAGAAGCCGATCAGAAGGAAGGACATTCGGAGCTAAAACCACAAAGAAAAGCCAGATTAAAGAGAGAGAAAACAGTCTTCACCCCTGAACTCTCAACTGTTAGCTGAGCATTATTTATAAAGAGCAGCGTTTTAGACGCCAGTCTTAATCCCATGTGCTGGCGCATCACATACTGGCGTACAACAGCCTTAAACCTACTCCAGCTTCAAAAAACTGGCATAGTCAACAGTCATATTCTTGCACAGAGGAGCAAGTATTATAGTAGTTATATTCTTGTACATAGGAGATAGTATTATAGTAGTTATATTCTTGTACATAGGAGCAGTATTATAGTAGTTATATTCTTGTACATAGGAGCAGTATTATAGTAGTTATATTCTTGTACATAGGAGCAGTATTATAGTAGTTATATTCTTGTACATAGGAGCAGTATTATAGTAGTTATATTCTTGTACATAGGAGCAGTATTATAGTAGTTATATTCTTGTACATAGGAGGCAGTATTATAGTAGTTATATTCTTGTACATAGGAGCAGTATTATAGTAGTTATATTCTTGTACATAGGAGCAGTATTATAGTAGTTATATTCTTGTACATAGGAGGCAGTATTATAGTAGTTTATATTCTTGTACATAGGAGCAGTATTATAGTAGTTATATTCTTGTACATAGGAGCAGTATTATAGTAGTTATATTTTCTTATTTTTGTACATAGGAGGCAGTATTATATAGTAGTTATATTCTTGTACATAGGAGCAGTATTATAGTAGTTATATTCTTGTACATAGGAGCAGTATTATAGTAGTTATATTCTTGTACATAGGAGGCAGTATTATAGTAGTTATATTTCTTGTACATAGGAGAGCAGTATTATAGTAGTTATATTCTTGTACATAGGAGCAGTATTATAGTAGTTATATTCTTGTACATAGGAGCAGTATTATAGTAGTTTATATTCTTGTACATAGGAGCAGTATTATAGTAGTTATATTCTTGTACATAGGAGGCAGTATTATAGTAGTTATATTCTTGTACATAGGAGCAGTATTATAGTAGTTATATTCTTGTACATAGGAGGCAGTATTATAGTAGTTATATTCTTGTACATAGGAGCAGTATTATAGTAGTTATATTTCTTGTACATAGGAGCAGTATTATAGTAGTTATATTCTTTGTACATAGGAGCAGTATTATAGTAGTTATATTCTTGTACATAGGAGGCAGTATTATAGTAGTTATATTCTTGTACATAGGAGCAGTATTATAGTAGTTATATTCTTGTACATAGGAGCAGTATTATAGTAGTTATATTCTTGTACATAGGAAGCAGTATTATAGTAGTTTATATTCTTGTACATAGGAGCAGTATTATAGTAGTTATATTTGTACATAGGAGCAGTATTATAGTAGTTATATTCTTGTACATAGGAGCAGTATTATAGTAGTTATATTCTTGTACATAGGAGCAGTATTATAGTAGTTATATTCTTGTACATAGGAGCAGTATTATAGTAGTTATATTCTTGTACATAGGAGGCAGTATTATAGTAGTTATATTCTTGTACATAGGAGCAGTATTATAGTAGTTATATTCTTGTACATAGGAGCAGTATTATAGTAGTTATATTTCTTGTACATAGGAGCAGTATTATAGTAGTTATATTCTTGTACATAGGAGCAGTATTATAGTAGTTTATTCTTGTACATAGGAGCAGTATTATAGTAGTTATATTTCTTGTACATAGGAGGCAGTATTATAGTAGTTATATTCTTGTACATAGGAGGCAGTATTATAGTAGTTATATTCTTGTACATAGGAGCAGTATTATAGTAGTTATATTCTTGTACATAGGAGCAGTATTATAGTAGTTATATTCTTGTACATAGGAGCAGTATTATAGTAGTTATATTCTTGTACATAGGAGCAGTATTATAGTAGTTATATTCTTGTACATAGGAGCAGTATTATAGTAGTTATATTCTTGTACATAGGAGGCAGTATTATAGTAGTTATATTCTTGTACATAGGAGCAGTATTATAGTAGTTATATTCTTGTACATAGGAGCAGTATTTATAGTAGTTATATTCTTGTACATAGGAGCAGTATTATAGTAGTTATATTCTTGTACATAGGAGCAGTATTATAGTAGTTATATTCTTGTACATAGGAGCAGTATTATAGTAGTTATATTCTTGTACATAGGAGGCAGTATTATAGTAGTATATTCTTGTACATAGGAGCAGTATTATAGTAGTTTATATTCTTGTACATAGGAGCAGTATTATAGTAGTTATATTCTTGTACATAGGAGGCAGTATTATAGTAGTTATATTCTTGTACATAGGAGCAGTATTATAGTAGTTATATTCTTGTACATAGGAGCAGTATTATAGTAGTTATATTCTTGTACATAGGAGCAGTATTATAGTAGTTATATTCTTGTACATAGGAGCAGTATTATAGTAGTTATATTCTTGTACATAGGAGCAGTATTATAGTAGTTATATTCTTGTACATAGGAGCAGTATTATAGTAGTTATATATTCTTGTACATAGGAGCAGTATTATATAGTAGTTATATTCTTGTACATAGGAGCAGTATTATAGTAGTTATATTCTTGTACATAGGAGCAGTATTATAGTAGTTATATTCTTGTACATAGGAGCAGTATTATAGTAGTTATATTCTTGTACATAGGAGGCAGTATTATAGTAGTTTTATATTCTTGTACATAGGAGCAGTATTATAGTAGTTATATTCTTGTACATAGGAGCAGTATTATAGTAGTTTATATTCTTGTACATAGGAGCAGTATTATAGTAGTTATATTCTTGTACATAGGAGCAGTATATAGTATATTCACATAGGAGCAGTATTATATTTATATTCTTTATACATAGGAGCAGTATTATAGTAGTTATATTCTTGTACATAGGAGCAGTATTTATTGTAGTTATATTCTTGTACATAGGAGCAGTATTATAGTAGTTATATTCTTGTACATAGGAGGCAGTATTATAGTAGTTATATTCTTGTACATAGGAGCAGTATTATAGTAGTTATATTCTTGTACATAGGAGCAGTATTATAGTAGTTATATTCTTGTACATAGGAGGCAGTATTATAGTAGTTATATTCTTGTACATAGGAGCAGTATTATAGTAGTTATATTCTTGTACATAGGAGCAGTATTATAGTAGTTATATTCTTGTACATAGGAGCAGTATTATAGTAGTTTATATTCTTGTACATAGGAGCAGTATTATAGTAGTTATATTCTTGTACATAGGAGCAGTATTATAGTAGTTATATTCTTGTACATAGGAGCAGTATTATAGTAGTTATATTCTTGTACATAGGAGCAGTATTATAGTAGTTATATTCTTGTACATAGGAGCAGTATTATAGTAGTTATATTCTTGTACATAGGAGCAGTATTATAGTAGTTATATTCTTGTACATAGGAGCAGTATTATAGTAGTAGTTATATTCTTGTACATAGGAGCAGTATTATAGTAGTTATATTCTTGTACATAGGAGCAGTATTATAGTAGTTATATTCTTGTACATAGGAGCAGTATTTATAGTAGTTATATTCTTGTACATAGGAGAGCAGTATTATAGTAGTTATATTCTTGTACATAGGAGCAGTATTATAGTAGTTATATTCTTGTACATAGGAGCAGTATTATAGTAGTTATATTCTGTATATATAGGAGCAGTATTATAGTAGTTATATTCTTGTACATAGGAGCAGTATTATAGTAGTTATATTCTTGTACATAGGAGCAGTATTTATAGTAGTTATATTCTTGTACATAGGAGCAGTATTATAGTAGTTATATTCTTGTACATAGGAGCAGTATTATAGTAGTTATATTCTTGTACATAGGAGCAGTATTATAGTAGTTATATTCTTGTACATAGGAGCAGTATTATAGTAGTTATATTCTTGTACATAGGAGCAGTATTATAGTAGTTTATATTCTTGTACATAGGAGCAGTATTATAGTAGTTATATTCTTGTACATAGGAGGCAGTATTATAGTAGTTATATTCTTGTACATAGGAGCAGTATTATAGTAGTTATATTCTTGTACATAGGAGCAGTATTATAGTAGTTATATTCTTGTACATAGGAGCAGTATTATAGTAGTTATATTCTTGTACATAGGACAGCAGTATTATAGTAGTTATATATTCTTGTACATAGGAGGCAGTATTATAGTAGTTATATTCTTGTACATAGGAGCAGTATTATAGTAGTTATATTCTTGTACATAGGAGCAGTATTATAGTAGTTATATTCTTGTACATAGGAGGTAGTATTATAGTAGTTATATTCTTGTACATAGGAGCAGTATTTATAGTAGTTATATTCTTGTACATAGGAGCAGTATTATAGTAGTTATATTCTTGTACATAGGAGCAGTATTATAGTAGTTATATTCTTGTACATAGGAGCAGTATTATAGTAGTTATATTCTTGTACATAGGAGCAGTATTATAGTAGTATATTCTTGTACATAGGAGGCAGTATTATAGTAGTTATATTCTTGTACATAGGAGCAGTATTATAGTAGTTATATTTCTTGTACATAGGAGCAGTATTATAGTAGTTATATTCTTGTACATAGGAGGTAGTATTATAGTAGTATATTCTTGTACATAGGAGCAGTATTATAGTAGTATATTCTGTACATAGGAGCAGTATTATAGTAGTTATATTTTTGTACATAGAGCAGTATTATAGTAGTTATATTCTTGTACATAGGAGCAGTATTATATGTAGTTATATTCTTGTACATAGGAGCAGTATTATAGTAGTTATATTCTTGTACATAGAAGCAGTATTATAGTTATATTACTTGTACATAAGAGCAGTATTATAGTAGTTATATTCTTGTACATTAGGAGCAATATTATAGTAGTATATTCTTTGTACATAGGAGCAGTATTATAGTAGTTATATTCTTGTACATAGAAGCAGTATTATAGTTATATTCTTGTACATAGGAGCAGTATTATAGTAGTTATATTTTTTTACATAGGAGCAGTATTTTAGTAGTTAGTTCTTGTACATAGGAGCAGATTTAGTATTATATTCTTGTACATAGGGCAGTATTATAGTAGTTATATTCTTGTACATAGGAGCAGTATTATAGTAGTTATATTCTTGTACATAGGAGCAGTATATAGTAGTTATATTTTGTACATAGGAGCAGTATTATAGTAGTTATTCTTGTACATAGGAGCAGTATTATAGTAGTTTTATTCTTGTACATAGGAGCAGTATTATAGTAGTTATATTCTTGTACATAGGAGCAGTATTATAGTAGTTATATTCTTGTACATAGGAGGCAGTATTATAGTAGTTATATTCTTGTACATAGGAGCAGTATTATAGTAGTTATATTTTGTACATAGGAGCAGTATTATAGTAGTTATATTCTTGTACATAGGAGGCAGTATTATAGTAATTATATTCTTGTACATAGGAGCAGTATATAGTAGTTATATTCTTGTACATAGGAGCAGTATTATAGTAGTTATATTCTTGTACATAGGAGGCAGTATTATAGTAGTTATATTCTTGTACATAGGAGCAGTATTATAGTAGTTATATTCTTGTACATAGGAGCAGTATTATAGTATTAATTCTTGTACATAGGAGCAGTATATAGTAGTTATATTCTTGTACATAGGAGCAGTATATAGTAGTTATATTCTTGACTAGAGCAGTATTATATAGTTATATTCTTGTACATAGGGGCAGTATTATAGTAGTTATATTCTTGTACATAGGAACAGTATTATAGTAGTTATATTCTTGTACATAGGAGCAGTATTATAGTAGTTATATTCTTGCACATAAGAGCAGTATTATAGTAGTTATATTCTTGTACATAAGAGCAGTATTATAGTAGTGACCCCATTTTTGAAACTTCAGGATAAGGAGGCAGTTTTACTGGTACTTTTTTGGGGTACATATGATTTTTGATCACTTAATAGTATGCTTTTTGTGAGCCAAGGTAACCAAAAATGGCTTTTTGGCACATTTGTAATTTTTTGTTTTTTTACAGTATTTACTTGACAGGATAGATGTTATATTTTTATGGAGAAGGTTTTTACAGATGCAACAGTACTAAATATGTCTATTTTTTATTTATTTCCTATGGTTTGATAAGGCGAAGGGAGGTTTTGTTTTTTTTTAAAAAACTTTTTTTAAAACTTTTTATTTTTGTCCCACTGTCGATTTTACTTTTGGGGGTCTGATTCCCTCTGCAATGCATTACAATACATGTGTATTTTAATGCATTGACTGTCAATGTATTACCAATGTAATACACCGACAGGCTGCCTTCCGTAGGAGGCAAGCCCTGATGCCCCGATTGGATTGCCATCGGGTCCCCCTTATTGTAGCACATGACCTGAAGGGACTGGGTGGATGCTCCCACAATTCGCAAACCCTGGGTACTAGGGGTTAATTTGCCAATGCCGGCGCATACAGCAGGGGCTCTGCTGCTGATGGAGCAGGCCCAGTTCCTGCACATGCCTGATCATGTATGGCACTGGGATCCACGGATTGAGGATCTTTTGATTAATATTGGAGTGATTTCCAGTCACTTTAATGATGTTGTTTTCAGATGTTTTATGATTCTTCACTTTTTCCTGCAGTTACTGTATATGAAGACGCTGACTTCTTGCAGGTTTCACGCCGCTTTACCGATCACAAAATAATTGTTTTTACTTCTGTAACAAAATGAGGAAAAAAGTTGAAATGAAAAGTCGAGGATACTTTGTCTCACTCATGTCTATTACTGAGATGATGGGCGAGTGTCAGACAGATCTCAGTGGAGTTACCGCTCAGCCTGATGTGTCTGGTAAATCTGCATTATCCTCTGCTCCTGTATGGCTGTGTAGATCATCAGAAAGATGGGACTGACATTAAGGACTGTAGAAAAGCTGGGTGACTGCCCAAGTGCCATCATTACATGTTTATAGCCGTGTTGTCACCCAGCTTTCCCAGATTTCGGAATGTCTGTAACATCCCTCGTTCTTCAAATGATAGTCAGCTACACAGATTCGCAATCTAGGATTCGGGAAGATAGGGAGGCAGCCAATATGGTGCCATTACACAGTAAGGGCTCATGCACACAAACATATTTTCTTTCCATGTCCATTGCGTTTTTTTTGCAGACCGTATGCGGAACCATTCATTTCAATGCGTCTGCAAAAAAAAATGGAAGTTACTCTGTGTGCATTCCGTTTCCGTATGTCCGTATTTCCGTTCTGCAAAAAAAATTGAACATGTCCTATTATTGTCTGCATTACGGACGAGGATAGGACTGTTCTATTAGGAGCCAGCTGTTCCGTTCCGCAAAATATGGAATGGACACGGACGTCCTTCGTATTTTCTTGCGGTGCTGTTTTTTGCAGACCGCAAAATACATACGATTGTGTGCATGAGCCCTAAGACTCAGCTTTCCCAGTATCACTGCTGACTGAGTTACATGGAAAGCTGGGTGTCAACCATTACCAATATAGCTGCCTTTACAGATCACAGTTGTCACCCAGCTTTCCCAGATGCCTGAATGCCACAGTTTTTGTGAACGTCGCAGTAGGCCTAGATTGTTTTCCCCATAGACTGATATAGGGTTAATGCCACAATCCCATGGTAAGTTGTGTACACGAACCCTGCAAACCCACCCCTCCCCCCGAATTTACATGCACAGGAGAGAGGCAAATCAACACGTGAACTGCAGAATCTGGTTCAGTACCTTAAGGATGGATTCAAGGTGTTTTCCCCATTTTTTTAAATTTTTTTTTTAGTTTTTTTAATGCTTGTTTTACATACATTTTTTTACATGTAATTTTGGTAGAAAGTCAATGGGAATTTTGCAACGCAGGACACACACTTTTTTTTTGAAAATGGCATTGTTTTTAATGCAGTAGCTTTGTTTTCAGCTTTTTTTCCATTCCTTTATTTAGAGGGGAAAAAAAAACGCCTTAAAAATCGCAGTTCACACGTGTGGTAAGAAAAAATGGCACTAAAAATGCACCATAAAAACACGTGACGTGCAAAAAAACCTGAGCCTCTGATGTAACCAAATGTGCAGTAGCTATCCTGTAAGTCAATGCTCAACCTTTTAAACAGGCCTTGAGGTATAACTTGGATAATAAGTAAGCCAGCACCTCATCTGCAGACACCTGTATTGGGGGTGATTGCTCCTCATTAGTGCATAGTAGAGACTACTGGCTTAAAGGGGTTTTCTGGGATTTTACTACTGATGACCTATCTTCTGGGTAGGTCATCAGTATCTGATCGGTGGGGGTCCGACACCCGGGACCCCCTGAGGATAGGTCATCAGTAGTTAACTCCCGGAAAACACCTTTAACTGGGTAAGAGGCCTTGGTCTCCTTATGGAAAGCGCCTAGTAGGCATGAGGAGTCTTACAGGCCAGGTAGCACTCCTCTGGATGTCTGAGAAAAAAGATATGCAAATTAATGTCTGGCCTATAAGACTCTTCACACCTGCCTAGGCGCTTTCCATGAGGAGAATGCAAAAAAATCTGCACGCGTTTTGACCAGTATTTTTTTAATCAACCAAAAAAAAAGGGCCAGACCAAGGTCATGTGTGAAAGGGGCCAAATAGTGTCACGGATCTACTGATTATGGATCAAGACGAATCATTGGTAATGTGGAACCACTGTGCCAAGTTGGGTCAAATCCTAAGCACGTTATTCTGATGCCTTCCCGGTATTCATCCTCTGACCCCCTATATTGCGATGTGGACTTTCGCTGCATACCAGACTTCACCTGCATACAGACCCAAACCAGACTTCACCTGCACTCAGATCTCAGACCAAATCACCTGCATATAGACCACAGACCAGACTGTACCTGCATTCAGATTCCAGACCAGACTTTACCTGCATCCAGACCCCAGACTTCACCTGCATTCAGATTCCAGACCAGAAGTGACCTGCATACAGACCCCTAACCAGACTTCACCTGCATCCAGACCAGACCATCTACATATAGACTCCAGATCAGACTTTACCTGCATAAAGACTCCAGACCAGACTTCACCTACAACCAGATCCCAGTCCAGACTTCACCTACATCCAGACCCGAATCCAGACTTTTCCTGCATCCAGACCACAGACCAGACTTCCCCTGCATACAGATCCCAGACCAGACTTCACCTGCATCCAGACCCCAGACCAGACCACCGACATATAGACCCCAGACCAGACCACCAGCATATAGACCCAAGACCAGACTTTACCTACATAAAGACTCCAGACCAGACTTCACCTACATCCAGATCCCAGACCAAACTTCACCTGCATACAGACCCCAAACCAGACTTTACCTGCATCTAGACCTGAGACCAGATCACCTGCAAATAAACCCGAGACCAGATTTTACCTGCATAAAGACTCCAGACCATACTTCACCTACATCCAGACCCCAGACCAAACTTCACCTGCATACAGACCACAGACCAGACTTCACCTGCATTTAGATCCCAGACCAGACGTCACCTGCATACAGACCCCTGACCAGACTTCACCTGCATTCAGATCCCAGACCAGACGTGACCCGCATACAGACCACAGACCAGACTTCACCTGCATTTAGATCCCAGACCAGACGTCACCCGCATACAGACCCCAGACCAGACTTCACCTGTATACAGATCCCAGACCAGATGTGATCTCATACAGGCCCCAAATCAGACTTAAGACTCCAGGCCAGACTTCACAAACATCCAGAACAAAAACCAGACCACCTGCATTCAGATTCCAGACCAGACTTCACCTACATCCAGACCCCAGACTGCACCTGCATTCAGATTCCAGACCAGTAGTGACCTACATACAGACCCCAAACCAGACCATCTACATATAGACTCCAGACCAGATTTACCTAAGTAAAGACTCCAGACCAGACTTCACCTACAACCAGCTCCCAGAACAGACTTCACCTGCATACAGACTCGAATCCAGACTTTTCCTGCATCCAGAACTCAGACCAGACTTCACCTGCATACAGATCCCAGACCAGACTTCACCCACATCCAGACCCCAGACCACACCACTGGCATATAGACCCCAGACCAGACCACCAGCATATAGACCCCAGACAACTTTACCTACATAAAGACTCCAGACCAGACTTCACCTATATCCAGACCCCAGACCAAACTTCACCTGCATACAGACTGCAGACCATACTTCACCTACATCCAGACCCCAGAACAAACTTCACCTGCACACAGACCAGACATCACCTGCATTCAGATTCCAGACCAGATGTCACCTGCATACAGACCCCTGACCAGACTTCACCTGCATTTAGATCCCGGACCAGACGTGACACGCATAGTGACCCAGGACTAGACTTCATCTGCATACAGACCCCAGACCAGACTTCACCTGCATACAGATCCCAGACCAGATGTGACCTGCATACAGGCCCCAAATCAGACTTAAGACTCCAGGCCAGACTTCACATACATCCAGACCCCAAACCAGACTTCACCTGCATCCAGACCCCAGACCAGACCACCAGCATATAGATCCCAGACCAGACCACCAGCATATAGATCCCAGACCAGACTTCACCTACATCCAGATCTCAGACCAAGCTTCAACTGCATACAGACCCGAGACCAGATAACCTGCACATAGACCTGAGACCAAATTTTACCTACATAAAGACTCCAGACCAGACTTAACCTGCATACAGACTCTAGACCAGATTTTACATGCATACAGACCACAGACCAGACGATCTACTTATAGACCCAAGACCAGACTTTACCTGCATAAATACTCCAGACCAGACTTCACCTACATCCAGACTCCAAACAAAACTTCACCTGCATACAGACCCCAGACCAGACTTCATCTGCATACAGATCCCAGAATAGACTTTACTTGCATACAGATCCCAGACCAGATGTGACCTGAATACAGGCCCCAAATCAGACTTAAGACTCCAAACCAGACTTCACCTGCATACAGACCCAGGACCAGACCTAACCTGCATACAGACCCAGGACCAGACCTAACCTGCATACAGACCCAAGACCAGACTTCACCTGCACACAGAACCCAGACCAGAGAGTTATGTATGATGGTGCATCTATGTGCTTTCTGCATTAGTCCTTAATCCTGGTAATGAGTGAATGACAATTTGGTGGCAGCAGAAGCCGTTGTGTGACATCTTCATCGTCATTACATCAGAGATCACTCTCATCATCTTCTTATGTTGTTTTAGAAGACGATGCAGAGAGAGAAAGTGAAGGGTTAACCAAATCCTCATATATCCAAATCAGGGACATTTATCACGCTGGGAATAGCAGGACCTGATCATTTATATGCCAACAATGTTTGTTTGATACTTTTTGGTTAATGGACGATCACAAAACTGTGTGTTCAGCAAATGATCTCCTGATTAGAAGCCGAGAAGATAAATAAAACAACAAACGTCGCGGACGCTCTCTCAGGACACCGCCATTTGTCATCATCTCCGCATCCCCAAGCCAGGGGCGTACTTATTAATTGCTACAACAGAATGGCGTATCTGCTGGTTAAATACACAAGATGATGCAGACTCCTCTGACGGATCAGATCTGCTGGATGTATTCATCTTCTCGTAACTGCGCACATAGATCATTCATCAAAAGCTCCGCCACCAGGAGTAATCCTCATTAACTGTCCTCATGGAGCAACAGCGAGGTCATGTGACTGTCCGTACCGGGAAATCATCAGGAAACCGAACACATTGTGAAGAGATTAAAGTATTTATAGTAATGTACATACGAGGCAGTATTGAAGTAGTTATATTCTTGTACATAGGAGCAGTATTATAGTAGTTATATTCTTGTACATAGGAGCAGTATTATAGTAGTTATATTCTTGTACATAGGAGGTAGTATTATAGTAGTTATATTCTTGTACATAGGAGGCAGTATTATAGTAGTTATATTCTTGTACATAGGAGCAGTATTATAGTAGTTATATTCTCGTACATAGGAGCAGTATTATAGTAGTTATATTCTTGTACATAGGAGGTAGTATTATAGTAGTTATATTCTTGTACATAGGAGCAGTATTATATTAGTTATATTCTTGTACATAGGAGCAGTATTATAGTAGTTATATTCTGTACATAGGAGCAGTATTATAGTAGTTATATTCTTGTACCAGTATTATTATTTTACATAGGAGGTAGTATTATAGTAGTTATATTCTTGTACATAGGAGGCAGTATTATAGTAGTTATATTCTTGTACATAGGAGGTATATTCTTAGTTATATTCTACATAGGAGCAGTATTATAGTAGTTATATTCTTGTACATAGGAGCAGTATTATATAGTAGTTATATTCTTGTACATAGGAGGCAGTATTATATATAAGTAGTTTATATTCTTGTACATAGGAGCAGTATTATAGTAGTTATATTCTTGTACATAGGAGGCAGTATTATAGTAGTTATATTCTTGTACATAGGAGGCAGTATTATAGTAGTTATATTCTTGTACATAGGACAGTATTATAGTAGTTATATTCTTGTACAGTATTATAGTAGTTAGTATATATTATATCTTGTACATAGGAGGCAGTATTATAGTAGTTATATTCTTGTACATAGGAGCAGTATTATAGTAGTTATATTCTTGTACATAGGAGCAGTATTATAGTAGTATATTCTGTTATATAGTCTTGTACATAGGAGCAGTATATTATAGTATTTATAGTTTCTTGTACATAGGAGCAGTATTATAGTAGTTATATTCTTGTACATAGGAGCAGTATTATAGTAGTTTATATTCTTGTACATAGGAGCAGTATTATAGTTTAAGTAGTTTTTGTAAGGGCAGTATTATATAGTTATTCTTGTAGCATAGGAGCAGTATTATAGTAGTTATATTCTGTACATAGGAGGCAGTATTATAGTAGTTATATTCTTGAACACAGGAGCAGTATTATAGTAGTTATATTCTTGTACATAGGAGCAGTATTATAGTAGTTATATTCTTGTACATAGGAGCAGTATTGTAGTAGTTATATTCTTGTACATAGGAGCAGTATTATAGTAGTTATATTCTTGTACATAGGAGCAGTATTATAGGAGTTATATTCTTGTACATAGGAGCAGTATTATAGTAGTTATATTCTTGTACATAGGAGCAGTATTATAGGAGTTATATTCTTGTACATAGGAGCAGTATTATAGTAGTTATATTCTTGTACATAGGAGCAGTATTATAGTAGTTATATTCTTGTACATAGGAGCAGTATTATAGTAGTTATATTCTTGTACATAGGAGCAGTATTATAGTAGTTATATTCTTGTACATAGGGGCAGTATTATAGTAATTATATTCTTGTACACAGGAGCAGTATTATAGTAGTTATATTCTTGTACATAGGAGCAGTATTATAGTAGTTATATTCTTGCACTTAGGAGCAGTACTATAGTAATTACCTTTTTAGACATACAGGGCAGTATTACAGTAGTTATATTGTGCACAGGAGAAAGTATTATAATTCTTTGAAATATTTTTATAGCAGGAGATTTAGACACTGTGGGGGTTCCTCTGTATTTCTAGTACAGGTAATATAACTTGTGTTTCTCTGTGTGTTGATTTATGGTGAGACATTCTGTAGTTCATCTTTCCCTTTTATCTATACGATGTGGTTTTTGATGACTGGAGCATTAACAGGGGGACATTATGTAGTGATCGGTATCTCAGCACTGACATGGATGCACTACACATAGCAGTTTTGTGATAAGCCATTCTTTAACAGCACAATGTGGCTTTGTGTAGGATTGGAGTTTTGTGTCCATTTATGTCAAATTTGTAAAAACTCTTTTGCGGGTGTAGCACAGGGTTACATCCTGTATGAGGCGCTCTGGTTACTATATACACAATCCACAGTCATACATCCTAAAGTAACAGATTAAGACATTGAATTCAGATATAGAAATATATTTTATGATAACGTCAGTGTTATTATTGTCTGCAAGCTGTGAGTGCTGAGATATTGTTACTGCTCATAATAACCGATGAAAGGATCTATTCATTCATACTGCATGTCAGTGCTGTGATTTATAGCAGAAAGAAAAACAGGAAATACTAACAATTCTGATGTCTCTGTGGTGACATCACTGAGAATGCAGCCTATCCATCACTAGAGATCAGTGGTGACATCACTGAGAATGCAGCCTATCCATCACTAGAGATCAGTGGTGACATCACTGAGAATGCAGCCTATCCATCACTAGAGATCAGCGGTGACATCACTGAGAATGCAGCCTATCCATTCACTAGAGATCAGCGGTGACATCACTGAGAATGCAGCCTATCCATTCACTAGAGATCAAGCGGTGCACATCACTGAGAATGCAGCCTATCCATCACTAGAGATCAGCGGTGACATCACTGACAGTGCAGCCTATCCATCACTAGAGATCAGCGGTGACATCACTGAGAATGCAGCTATCCATCACTAGAGTCAGCGGTGACATCACTGAGAATGCCGCCTATCCATCACTAGAGATCAGCGGTGACATCACTGAGAATGCAGCCTATCCATACACTAGACATCAGCAGTGACATCAATGAGAATGCAGCTATCCATCACTAGAGATCAGTGGTGACATCACTGAGAATGCAGCCTATTCCATTCACTAGAGATCAGCGGTGACATCACTGAGAATGCAGCCTATCCATCAGTAGAGATAAGCGTGACATCACTAAGAATACAACCTATCCATCACTAGAGATCAGTGGTGACATCACTGAGAATGCAGCCTATCCATTCAGTAGAGATAAGCGGTGACATCACTAGAATACAACCTATCCATCACTAGAGATCAGTGGTGACATCACTGAGAATGCAGCCTATCCATCAGTAGAGATAAGCGGTGACATCACTAAGATACAACCTATCCATTCACTAGAGATCAGCGGTGACATCACTGAGAATGCAGCCTATCCATTCACTAGAGATCAGCGGTGACATCACTGAGAATGCAGCCTATCCATTACTAGAGATCAGCGGTGACAATCACTGAGAATGCGCCTATCCATCACTAGAGATCAGCGGTGACATCACTGAGAATGCAGCCTATCCATCACTAGAGATCAGCGGTGACATCACTGAGAATGCAGCCTATCCATCACTAGAGATAAGCAGTGACATCACTGAGAATGCAGCCTATCCATCACTAGAGATCAGCGGTGACATCACTGAGAATGCAACCTATCCATTCACTAGAGATCAGTGGTGACATCACTGAGAATGCCGCCTATCTATCACTAGAGATCAGTGGTGACATCACTGAGAATGCAGCCTATCCATCAGTAGAGATCAGCGGTGACATCACTGAGAATGCACCTATCCATTCACTAGAGATCAGCGGTGACATCACTGAGAATGCAGCCTATCCATCACTAGAGAATCAGTGGTGACATCACTGAGAATGCAGACTATCCATCACTAGAGATCAGCGGTGACATCACTGAGAATGCAGACTATCCATCACTAGAGATCAGCGGTGACATCACTGAGAATGCAGCCTATCCATCAACTAGAGATCAGCGTGACATCACTGAAAATGCAAGCCCTATCCATCACTAGAGATTCAGTGGTGACATCACTGAAAATGCAGCCTATCCATCAGTAGAGATCAGCGGTTTGACATCACTGAGAATGCCGCCTATCAATCGCTAGAGATCGCGTGACATCACTGAGAATGCCGCCTATCCATCACTAGAGATCAGAGGTGACATAAATGAGAATGCAGCCTATCCATCACTAGAGATCAGTGGAGAAATCACTGAGAATGCAGCCTATCCTCTCACTAGAGATCAGCGGTGACATCACTGAGAATGCAGCCTATCCATCACTAGAGATCAGCGGTGACATAATTGAGAATGCCGCCTATCCATTCACTAGAGATCAGCGGTGACATCACTGAGAATGTCGCCTATCCATCACTAGAGATCAGCGGTGACATCACTGAGAATGCAGCCTATCCATCACTAGAGATCAGCGGTGACATCACTGAGAATGCAGCCTATCCATCAGTAGAGATCAGCGGAGACATTACTGAGAATGCAGCCTATCCATCACTAGAGATCAGCGGAGACATTACTGAAAATGCAGCCTATCCATCACTAGAGATCAGCGGTGACATCACTGAGAATGCAGCCTATCCATCACTAGAGATCAGCAGTGACATCACTGAGAATGCCGCCTATCCATCACTAGAGATCAGCGGTGACATCACTGAGAATGCAGCCTATCCATCACTAGAGATCAGCGGTGACATCACTGAGAATGCAGCCTATCCATCACTAGAGATCAGCGGTGACATCACTGAGAATGCAGCCTATCCATCACTAGAGATCAGCGGTGACATCACTGAGAATGCAGCCTATCCATCACTAGAGATCAGCGGTGACATCACTGAGAATGCAGCCTATCCATCACTAGAGATCAGCGGTGACATCACTGAGAATGCAGCCTATCCATCACTAGAGATCAGCGGTGACATCACTGAGAATGCAGCCCTATCCATCACTAGAGATCAGCGGTGACATCACTGAGAATGCAGCCTATCCATCACTAGAGATCAGCGGTGACATCATGAGAAGCAGCCTATCCATCACTAGAGATCAGCGGTGACATCACTAAGAATGCAGTCTATCCATTCACTAGAGATCATCGGTGACATCACTGAGAATGCAGCCTATCCATCACTAGAGATCAGCGGTGACATCACTGAGAATGCCGCCTATCCATCACTAGAGATCAGCGGTGACATCTCTGAGAATGCAGCCTATCCATTCACTAGAGATCATCGGTGACATCACTGAGAATGCAGCCTATCCATCACTAGAGATCAGCGGTGACATCACTGAGAATGCCGCCTATCCATCACTAGAGATCATCGGTGACATCACTGAGAATGCTGCCTATCCATCACTAGAGATCATCGGTGACATCACTGAGAATGCCGCCTATCCATCACTAGAGATCATCGGTGACATCACTGAGAATGCTGCCTATCCATCACTAGAGATCAGCGGTGACATCACTGAGAATGCAGCCTATCCATTCAATAGAGATCAGTGGTGACATCACTGAGATGCAGCCTATCCACTCACTAGAGATCAGCGGGTGACATTAATTGAGAATGCCACCTATCCATTCACTAGAGATCAGCGGTGACATCACTGAGAATGGCCGCCTATCCATCACTAGAGATTAGTGGTGACATCACTGAGAATGCAGCCTATCCATCACTAGAGATCAGCGGTGACATCACTGAGAATGCCGCCTATCCATCACTAGAGATCAGCGGTGACATAATTGAGAATGCCACCTATCCATTCACTAGAGATCAGCGGTGACCATCACTTGAGAAATGCAGCCTATCCATTCACTAGAGATCAGCGGTGACATCACTGAGAATGCAGCTATCCATCATAGAGATCAGCGGTGATATCACTGAGAATGCAACCTATCCATCACTAGAGATCAGCGGTGACATCACTGAGAATTCCGCCTATCCATCACTAGAGATCAGCGGTGACATCACTGAGAATGCCGCCTATCCATCACTAGAGATCAGCGTTGGCATCACTGAGAATAGGAGACTATCATCACTAGAGATCAGCGGTGACATCACTGAGAATGCCGCCTATCCATCACTAGAGATCAGCGGTGACATCACTGAGAATGCAGCCTATCCATCACTAGAGAGCAGCAGTGACATCACTGAGAATGCCGCCTATCCATCATTAGAAGATCAGCGGTGTCATCACTTAAGAATGCCGCCTATCCATCATTAGAGATCAGCGGTTACATCACTGAGAATGCAGCCTATCCATCATTAGAGATCAGCGGTGACATCACTGAGAATGCCGCCTATCCATCACTAGAGATCAGCGGTGACATCACTGAGAATGCCGCCTATCCATACACTAGAGATTAGCAGTGACATCAATGAGAATGCAGCCTATCCATCACTCGAGATCAGCGGTGACATCACTGAGAATGCAGCCTATCCATCACTAGAGAGCAGCGGTGACATCACTGAGAATGCAGCCTATCCATCACTAGAGATCAGCGGTGACATCACTGAGAATGCCACCTATCCATCACTAGAGATTATCGGTGACATCACTGAGAATGCCGCCTATCCATCACTAGAGATCAGCGGTGACATCACTGAGAATGCCGCCTATCCATCACTAGAGATTATCGGTGACATCACTGAGAATGCCGCCTATCCATCACTAGAGATCAGCGGTGACATCACTGAGAATGCAGCCTATCCATCACTAGAGATCATCGGTGACATCACTGAGAATGCAGCCTATCCATCACTAGAGATCAGCGGTGACATCACTGAGAATGCCGCCTATCCATACACTAGAGATTAGCAGTGACATCAATGAGAATGCAGCCTATCCATCACTAGAGAGCAGCGGTGACATCACTGAGAATGCAGCCTATCCATCACTAGAGATCAGAGGTGACATCACTGAGAATGCAGCCTATCCATCACTAGAGATCAGCGGTGACATCACTGAGAATGCCGCCTATCCATCACTAGAGATCAGCGGTGACATCACTGAGAATGCTGCCTATCCATCACTAGAGATCAGCGGTGACATCACTGAGAATGCCGCCTATCCATCACTAGAGATCAGCGGTGACATCACTGAGAATGCAGCCTATCCATCACTAGAGATTCAGCGGTGCATCTCTGAGAATGCAGCCTATCCATTCAATAGAGATCAGTGGTGACATCACTGAGAATGCAGCCTATCCACTCACTAGAGATCAGCGGTGGACATAATTGAAGAATGCCACCTATCCATTCACTAGAGATCAGCGGTGACATCACTGGAGAATGCCACCTATCGCATTCACTAGAGATCAGTGGTGACATCACTGAGAATGCAGCCTATCCACTCACTAGAGATCAGCGGTGACATATTGAGAATGCCGCCTATCCATCACTAGAGATTAGTGGTGACATCACTGAGAATGCAGCCTATCCATCACTAGAGATCAGCGGTGATATCACTGAGAATGCCGCCTATCCATCACATAGAGATCAGCGGTGACATAATTGAGAATGCCACCTATCCATTCACTAGAGATCAGCGGTGACATCACTGAGAATGCACCTATCCATTCACTAGAGATCAGCGGTGACATCACTGAGAATGCAGCCTATCCATCACTAGAGATCAGCGGTGATATCACTGAGAATGCAACCTATCCATCACTAAGAATCAGCGGTGACATCACTGAAGAATTCCGCCTATCCATCACTAGAGATCAGCGGTGACATCACTGAGAATGCCGCCTACCATCACTAGAGATCAGCGTTGGCATCACTGAGATAGGAGACTATCCATCACTAGAGATAAGCGGTGACATCACTGAGAATGCCGCCTATCCATCACTAGAGATCAGCGGTGACATCACTGAGAATGCCGCCTATCCATCATTAGAGATCAGCGGTGTCATCACTAAGAATGCCGCCTATCCATCATTAGAGATCAGCGGTTACATCACTGAGAATGCAGCCTATCCATCATTAGAGATCAGCGGTGACATCACTGAGAATGCCGCCTATCCATCACTAGAGATCAGCGGTGACATCACTGAGAATGCCGCTATCCATACACTAGAGATCAGCAGTGACATCAATGAGAATGCAGCCTATCCATCACTAGAGATCAGCGGTGACATCACTGAGAATGCAGCCTATCCATCACTAGAGATCAGCGTGACATCACTGAGAATGCAGCCTATCCATCACTAGAGATCATCGGTGACATCACTGAGAATGCCGCCTATCCATCACTAGAGATCAGCGGTGACATCACTGAGAATGCAGCCTATCCATCACTAGAGATCAGCGGTGACATCACTGAGAATGCAGCCTATCCATCACTAGAGATCAGCGGTGACATCACTGAGAATGCAGCCTATCCATCACTAGAGAGCAGCAGTGACATCACTGAGAATGCCGCCTATCCATCACTAGAGATCAGCAGTGACATCACTGAGAATGCAGCCTATCCATCATTAGAGATCAGCGGTGTCATCACTAAGAATGCCGCCTATCCATCATTAGAGATCAGCGGTTACATCACTGAGAATGCAGCCTATCCATCATTAGAGATCAGCGGTGACATCACTGAGAATGCCGCCTATCCATCACTAGAGATCAGCGGTGACATCACTGAGAATGCAGCCGATCCATCACTAGAGATCAGCGGTGACATCACTGAGAATGCAGCCGATCCATCACTAGAATCAGCGGTGACATCACTGAGAATGCAGCCAATCCTTCACTAGAGATCAGCGGTGACATCACTGAGAATGCAAGCCGATCCATCACTAGAGATCAGCGGTGACATCACTGAGAATGCAGCCTATCCATTACTAGATATCAGCGGTGACATCACTGAGAATGCAGCCTATCCATTCACTAGAGATCAGCGGTGACATCACCTGAGAATGCAAGCCTATCCATCACTAGAGATCAGCGGTGACATCACTGAGAATGCTGCCTATCCATCACTAGAGAGCAGCCGGTGACATCACTGAGAATGCCGCCTATCCATCATTAGAGATCAGCGGTGACATCACTGAGAATGCAGCCTATCCATCACTAGAGATCAGCGGTGACATCACTGAGAATGCAGCCCTATCCATCACTAGAGATCAGCGGTGACATCACTGAGAATGCTGCCTATCGCATCACTAGAGAGCAGCGGTGACATCACTGAGAATGCCGCCTATCCATTCACTAGAGATCAGCGGTGACATCACTGAGAATGCTGCCTATCCATCACTAGAGAGCAGCGGTGACATCACTGAGAATGCCGCCTATCCATCATTAGAGATCAGCGGTGACATCACTGAGAATGCAGCCTATCCATCACTAGAGATCAGCGGAGACATCACTGAGAATGCAGCATATCCATCACTAGAGATCAGCGGTGACATCACTGAGAATGCAGCCTATCCATCACTAGAGATCAGCGGTGACATCACTGAGAATTCCGCCTATCCATCACTAGAGATCAGCGGTGACATCACTGAGAATGCCGCCTATCCATCATTAGAGATCAGCGGTGACATCACTGAGAATGCAGCCTATCCATCACTAGAGATCAGCGGTGACATCACTGAGAATTCTTCTTCTTTTGCGGTGAGGATGCACAGTGGCGCCCCCCAGTGTATGATTTGGGGTACAGCTGCAGCAGTCCCGGGGTCCTTCACACCCATCTATACATCCATACATCCCAGGGCTGTGCTTGCATGTGACAGTCTTCTTGCGTCGCCTGCTTTGCTTGCTCTGCTGCACCTCCACATCTGTCAGTCTGCTGGCGGGATAATCCTTTACAATTACCCACCGAGTGACATTCACATTGGGAATAATTATCGTTCGCTTATAGTCGCACAATTATAGGCGGGAGCCGCACTCAAAGCCCGGGGCGCACTGACCCTCTATCTGCCGCACGTCTTCCTTGTGACAACCCAAACTCTAAGCTTCCTAATGAGGGACTGACACATTCTAGATATATGAATATGTAGCAGAGCTGAATGTGTTCTTTCTGAAAAGTGATCCATAGTGCGTAAACCATGTATTACCAGCTGCTTTACATAGGACTGCAGGTTTTTTTGTTTTATCTGCCCTCAGATGTTTTGGGTGGACTACAGGTAGATGACTAAAAGATTTTTTGCATTTATTTATTCAAAGGTGGTTTTACATAGGACTGCAAGTAAACCCACTGTACTGTACGCAGATGGTTATAGTGATGGGTTATTTATAATTTTACATAGGACTGCAGGTAAACACACTGTACTGTATGCAGGTGATGTGTAATTATGATTTTACATAGGACTGCAGGTATCACAATGTTTCATCTCTGGTTTTGCATAGGACTGCAGGTAAACACACTGTACTGTATGCAGGTGATGTGTAAGTATGGTTTTACATAGGACTGCAGGTATCACAATGTTTCATCTCTGGTTTTGCATAGGACTGCAGCAAACATCTGCTACATTATCTTCACTTTATTAGCTATTACAATGTGTGATCTCTGGTTTTACATAGGACTGCAGGAAACATCTTAATTATTTGCACTCTGTTAACTATCACATCTCTGTTCGTACATAGGACTGCAGGTAACATCTACTACATTATGTGCACTTTGTTAGCGATTACAATGTGTGATCTCCGGTTTTACATAGGACTGCAGGAAACATCTACATCATTTGCGCTTTGTTAGCTATTACATTTTGTGATCTCTGATTTTACATAGGACTGCAGGTAACATCTCAAATACTCAAATACATTTAATCATTAAAGATACAGCCTCCAGGGTTCACATGACAACTCCATCTCTGCTACATCGGCTGGCGTGTCCCAGCACTTGGCTGCGCCCGTCATCGGCAGATTAGAGAGCGTGCTTTAGATGCTTTAATATTGGATGAAATGAAATAGAATTTAACGTTAATGCAATTTACGTCTAAAGGAAAAAAACTCGTCTCCTGGTTACATTCCCTGCACGGCGGATCCATCACCGCGAGAAGCCGTTAACCCCATCCCTGCCAGCAGCCTGCGCCAAACCTAAGACAAGAGCAAATGCAGAGCACAGTGATATCAGCACATACGTACAGTCCTGTATATACAGTATATTGAATACAACATACCTGACATCAGTGTGTAATATCACATATACTGTATGAATGCTCCTCTCCTGAAATACTCTGTGCTGCGGGAACCCTGCACCTTTCACTATGTAAATATCATTCTGTTACCATCCACAAGATCAGCACACTCTTCTCCTGAAATACTCTGTGCTGTTGGGGACTCTGCTCCTTCCACTATGTAAGTCTTAGTCTATGACCTCCCACAAGATCAGCACGCTCCTGTCCTGAAATCCTCTGTTCTGCTGTGGACCCTGCTCCTTCCACTATGTAACTCTCAGTCTGTGACCTCCATAAGATCAGCACCCTCCTCTCCTGAAATCCTCGGCGCTGCTGGGAGGACCCCGCTCCTTCCACTATGTAACTCTCAGTCTGTGACCTCCCACAAGATCAGCACACTCCTCTCCTGAAATCAGGATTGGATGACTACAGTGGTTTAGATGGTGATCTGGATTGGATGGCAACAATGGTGAATCTGTGTGGCCCTCTAGAGTAAATGACCACATGGTGAATTTGGGTGATGCTCTGGATTGGACAATCACAGTTGTGAAATTGGGTAGTGCTCCAGATTGGACGACCACAGTGTTGAATCTGGGTTGCGCTCTCTGGATTGGATGACAACGGTGAATTTCAAGGGTGCTCTAGATTGGATGAATATCGTGGTGAATTTCGGTGACACCCTGGATTGGACTATCCCAATGGTGGAATTGAGTGGCATTCTAGATTAGATGACCACAGTGGTGAATCTAGGTGGAACTCTTGATTATATGATCACAGTGGTAAAATTGGATGGCGGTCTGATTTGGACAACCACAGTGATGTATTATGGTGACACTCTGAATTTGACAACCTATTGGATGACCACAATGGTAAATTTGTGTGGCACTCTGGATTGGACAATCACAGTGGTGGATTTGGGTGGTGCTCTGGACTAGATGACTACCGTGGTGGATCAGGCTGATACTCTTGATTAAATGAATACATTTGTGATACAGGTTGGCGCTCTTAATTAAATGAACACAATCATGAATTTTGGTGGTGCTCTGGATTGGAGGATCACAAAGATTATATTGGATGACGCTCTGGATTGGAGGACCACAGAGATGATAGTGGATGGCACTCTGGATTGGAGGACCACAGTAATAAATTTGGGTGGCGCTCTGGATTGAACAACCACAGAGATTATATTGGATGACGCTCTGGATTAGAGGACCACATGGATGATAATGAATAGTTCTCTGGATTGGAGGACCACATGGAAGATATTAGGTGGTGCTCTGGATTGGAGGACCACATAGATGATATTGGGTGGTGCTCTGGATTGGAGGACCACATAGATGATATTGGGTGGTGCTCTGGATTGGATGAACACATGGATGATATTGGTGGTGCTTGGAATTGGATGACCACAGTAATGAATTTTGGTGACTCTCTGGATTGGAGGATCCACATGGATGATCTTGGATGATGCTCTGGATTAGAGAACCATATGAATGATATAGGATGACACTCTGGATTGGAGGATCACAGAGATGATATTGGGCGGTGCTGTGGATTGGAGGACCACGTGTATGATATTGGATGGCTCTTTGGATTGGAGAACCACATACATGATATTGGGTGGCAGTCTGCATTGGAGGACCACAGAGATGATATTGGATGACACTCTGGATTGGAGGACCACAGAAATGATATTGGATGACACTCTGGATTGGAGGACCAAAGAGATGATATTGGATGACACTCTGGATTAGAGGACCACATGGATGATAATGAATAGTTCTCTGGATTGGAGGACCACATGGATGATAATGAATAGTTCTCTGGATTGGAGGACCACATGGATGATATTGGATGACGCTCTGCATTGGAGGACCACATGGAAGATATTAGGTGGTGCTCTGGATTGGAGGACCACAGAGATGATATTGGATGACACTCTGGATTGGAGGACCACATAGATGATATTGGATGACACTCTAGATTGGAGGACCACAGAAATGATATTGGATGACACTCTGGATTGGAGGACCAAAGAGATGATATTGGATGACACTCTGGATTAGAGGACCACATGGATGATATTGGATGACGCACTGGATTAGAGGACCACATGGATGATAATGAATAGTTCTCTGGATTGGAGGACCACATGGATGATATTGGATGACGCTCTGCATTGGAGGACCACATGGAAGATATTAGGTGGTGCTCTGGATTGGAGGACCACAGAGATGATATTGGATGACACTCTGGATTGGAGGACCACATAGATGATATTGGATGACACTCTGGATTGGAGGACCACAGAAATGATATTGGATGACACTCTGGATTGGAGGACCAAAGAGATGATATTGGATGACGCACTGGATTAGAGGACCACATGGATGATATTGGATGACGCACTGGATTAGAGGACCACATGGATGATAATGAATAGTTCTCTGGATTGGAGGACCACAGAGATGATATTGGGTGGTGCTCTGGATTGGAGGACCACATAGATGATATTGGGTGGTGCTCTGGATTGGAGGACCACATAGATGATATTGCGTGGTGCTCTGGATTGGAGGACCACAGAGATGATATTGGTGGTGCTTGGAATTGGATGACCACAGTAATGAATTTTGGTGGCTCTCTGGATTGGAGGACCACATGGATGATCTTGGATGATGCTCTGGATTAGAGAACCATATGAATGATATAGGATGACACTCTGGATTGGAGGACCACAGAGATGATATTGGATGACACTCTGGATTAGAGGACCACATGGATGATATTAGGTGGTGCTCTGGATTGGAGGACTACAGAGATGATATTGGGTGGTGCTCTGGATTGGAGGACTACAGAGATGATATTGGGTGGTGCTCTGGATTGGAGGACTACAGAGATGATATTGGGTGGTGCTCTGGATTGGAGGACTACAGAGATGATATTGGGTGGTGCTCTGGATTGGAGGACTACAGAGATGATATTGGGTGGTGCTCTGGATTGGAGGACCACAGAGATGATATTGAATGCCGCTCTGGATTGGACAACAACAGAGATGATATTGGATGACGCTCCAGATGGGAGGACCACATGGATGATATTGGATGACTCTCTGGATTGGAGGACCATGAAAATGATATTGGATGATGCTCTGGATTGGAGGACCACAATGTCTCCTCATTATAGGCCTGATGGGATTGCTTCAACCCCCATTGATACAATGTATCATTTATCACCACTGATCACGAGTCTTGTAACCAGATTTACATCTTCTCATCACAGTTTTCCTGCACTTTCCTTGATCCTCCGTTCACACCTGGTCTGATCATTCAAAACACATCCAGTTTCAACTATCTGCGCAGTTTCCTCCAGAGGCCGCTAACAACTGAAAATCTCAGGAGGAGCAGCAGCGATTAAACCGAGCGAATAAAAATGAGCTCCCAGGATCACAACGTACACATGAAAAGGATTCTTCAGCCTTGAGGAATCCCGGGAGAGTCGAGTTCTCGGAAGGGACGCATCGGCGCTGGGACTGACACACTTAATTACACGTCGGCTGGGACGCTCAGGAGAATTGTGCCGCAGCGAGAGCGAATGACTCACAGGACGCAGTTATGTTGTATCTTACTGTATTTCACTGAAAGGAGCGAAACCCTGTGGGCCAGTTCAATTATTAAAGATTTTTTATGTAAAATCTTGTTACTGCGGATTTCTATACAACCGGTTGCAGCCCATATATTATTCATAGCAGATACCTGCAGTTTATCTCTGAAACAAATTGGCTCCGAACGTGCGCTGCAAACTGTATATACGAACCGCCATAATGGACACCTAAATGCCAAAACAGCTCAGTAGGACGAGAAAGAGTGACACCCGACTAATTACTAATGATTTATAGTATACACAGCGACAGGAAGATATGAGAATTCTATGCACATAGTAGTTATATTCATGTATATAGGAGCAGTATTATAGTAGTTATATTCTAGTACATAGGAGGCAGTATTATAGTAGTTATATTCTAGTACATAGGAGGCAGTATTATAGTAGTTATATTCTTGTACACAGGAGCAGTATTATAGTAGTTATATTCTTGTACACAGGAGCAGTATTATATAGTATATTTGTACATAGGGCAGTTTATAGGTTATATTCTTGTACATAGGAGCAGTATTATAGTAGTTATATTCTTGTACATAGGAGCAGTAGTATTATAGGTAGTTATATATTCTTGTACATAGGAGCAGTATTATAGTAGTTATATTCTTGTACATAGGAGCAGTATTATAGTAGTTAGTACAGTATTATAGTAGTTATATTCTTGTACATAGGAGCAGTATTATATAGTAGTTATATAGTTATATTCTTGTACATAGAGTAGTTATATCAGTATTATAGTAGTTATAATTCTTGTACATATGTAGGCAGTATTATAGTAGTTATATTCTTCTACATAGGAGCAGTATTATAGTAGTTATATTCTTGTACATAGGAGCAGTATTATGTACTTGTACATAGGAGCAGCAGGAGCAGTATTATAGTAGTTATATTCTTGTACATAGGGGCAGTATTAGTACATTATAGTAGTTATATTCTTGTACATAGGAGCAGTATTATAGTAGTAGTTATATTCTTGTACATATGGAGGCAGTATTATAGTAGTTATATTCTCTTGTACATAGGAGCAGTATTATAGTAGTTATATTCTTGTACATAGGAGGCAGTATTATAGTAGTTATATTCTTGTACAATATTATAGGGTAGGCAGTATTATAGTAGTTATATTCTTGTACATAGGAGCATATTATGTAGTTAGCAGTATTATAGTAGTTATATTCTTGTACATATGAGGCAGTATTATAGTAGTTATATTCTTGTACATAGTAGAGTACATAGTATATAGTAGTTATATTCTTGTACATAGGAGCAGTATTATAGTAGTTAGTTATATTCTGTACATAGGAGGCAGTATTATAGTAGTATTATATTCTAGTGTTACATAGGAGCAGTATTATAGTAGTTATATTCTTGTACATAGTAGCAGTATTATAGTAGTTACATAGGAGCAGTATCTTGTACATACATAGGAGCAGTATTATAGTAGTTATATTCTTGTACATAGGAGCAGTATTATAGTAGTATATATTCTTGTACATAGTATTATAGTAGTTATATTCTTGTACATAGGAGCAGTATTATAGTCTTGATATAGCAGTATTATAGTAGTAGTTTATATTCTTGTACATATATTATAGTAGTTGTACATAGGAGCAGTAGTTATATTCTTGTACATAGGAGCATTAATATATAGGAGGCAGTATTATGTACATAGTATATTTCTTGTACAGAGCAGTATATATTTAGGTAGTATTAGTACATATTAGGCATAGTATAGTATTCTTGTACATAGAGCAGTTATATAGTTATATTTGTACATGTAGCATATTAATACAGTTATTCTTGTAATAGTATTATAGTAGTTATTATTCTCAGTATTAGTTATTCAGTACATAGGATAGTACATAGTAGTATTATTAATGTACATAGGAGGCAGTATTATAGTAGTTATATCTTGTACTTGTACATAGGAGCAGTATTATAGTAGTTATATTCTTGTACATAGGAGCAGTATTATAGTAGTTATATTTACTTAGTATTCATAGGAGCAGTATTATAGTAGTTAGCATAGTATTATAGTAGTTATATTCTTGTACATAGTTTATATTCTTGTACATAGGAGCAGTATTATAGTAGTTATATTCTTGTACATAGGAGCAGTATTATAGTAGTTATATTCTTGTACATAGGAGCAGTATTATAGTAGTTATATTCTTGTACATAGGAGCAGTATTATAGTAGTTATATTCTTGTACATAGGAGCAGTATTATAGTAGTTATATTCTTATACTTTGGGGTAACTATTCTACTGTAGAAATGACAGGCTTTTTACGTTACTGTGGTTCTTGTACTCACCTCACAGGTGGAGTTCTTCAGAGGTGAGGGGTACAGAACGTTGGTCATTGTGGAGCTCTGGGAAGCTGTAGATTCCCTCGTATTTAGGATCAGCACTGAGTCATCTATTTAGATAAGAACACATTTTAGGTCAGTAGCTGACAGTTTTTAGAACTATGGTAATGATTTAGTGATTTGATGATTATGTCTTAACAGTTATTTAATAAATGCTTTTTCATAAAATATACGCTCATTAGCAGCGGGTGTGGAACATAATCACATCATGTAATTTCCAGGCGACGCCTCCTGATTAGAAGATTCTGCCTCTACTGTGGTTTAGACTCATGCCTGGTTTCAGCTAAAGAATAGTATAATAATCTTTTTTTATATAGCGCCAACATATTCCGCAGCGCTTTACAGTCCAGTGGTTCATGTACAAACAGTCATAAATAACATAGCAACAGCCAAGTCAATTACAACAAGAGGAATGAGGACCCTGCTCGCAAGAGCCTACAAAGATTACATCACTTAGGTCCAACTGATCAGATGACATCACTTAGGCTCCACCTGATCAGATGACATCACTTAGGCTCCACGTGATTAGATGACATCACTTAGGCTCCACGTGATTAGATGACATGACTAAGGTTGCACCTGATCAGTTGACATCACTTGGGCTCCACCTGATCAGATGACATCACTTAGGTTCCACCTGATCAGATGACATCACTTAGGCTCCACGTGATTAGATGACATGACTAAGGTTGCACCTGATCAGTTGACATCACTTGGGCTCCACCTGATCAGATGACATCACTTGGGCTCCACCTGATCAGATGACATCACTTAGGCTCCACGTGATTAGATGACATGACTAAGGTTGCACCTGATCAGTTGACATCACTTGGGCTCCACCTGATTGGATGACATTCACACATGACATGGTATTTTGTGCTGCACTGTGGTATTTGGTTCTGCTGGGTCAGTATATTGTGCTGTACTGTGGTATTTGTTTCTGTGGGGGCGGTATTTTGTGCTGCACTGTGGTATTTGGTTCTGCTGGGGCGACATATTGTGCTGCACTGTGGTATTTGGTTCTGCTGGAGCAGTATATTGTGCAGCACTGTGGTATTTGGTTCTGTGGGGGCAGTATATTGTGCTGCACTGTGGTATTTGGTTCTGTGGGGGCAGTATATTGTGCTGCACTGTGGTATTTGGTTCTGCTGGGGCAGTATATTGTGCAGCACTGTGGTATTTGGTTCTGCTGGAGCAGTATATTGTGCAGCACTGTGGTAACTGGTTCTGCTGGGGCGGTATTTTGTGCTGCACTGTGGTATTTGGTTCTTCTGGGGCAGTATATTGTGCAGCACTGTGGTATTTGGTTCTGCTGGGGCAGTATATTGTGCTGCACTGTGGTATTTGGTTCTGTGGGGGCAGTATATTGTGCTGCACTGTGGTAACTGGTTCTTCTGGGGCAGTATATTGTGCTGCACTGTGGTATTTGGTTCTGTGGGGGCAGTATATTGTGCTGCACTGTGGTATTTGGTTCTGTGGGGGCAGTATATTGTGCTGCACTATGGTATTTGGTTCTGTGGGGGCAGTATATTGTGCTGTGGTATTGTTGACCTTTCCTCCTACTTTTGTCACTCCCTACTTGTGCTTCCCCGCCTTCTGTCAGTTTGGACCCGTCTATAACATGGGGCCACTTTTAGGTATTTTTCCAGGCCTCTTTAAAGGGGTATTCCCATCATAGACAATGGGGGCATAGTGCTAGGATATGCCCCCATTGTCTGATAGGTGCGGGTCCCCGCACCTATAATGAAAATGGATCCGGGAGAGTTGTGCCCGGAGGACCCCAGGTTTCCCAGGGTCCGGCCACCACCAGACACAGCTCCCCACTGCGCTCATAGAAATGAATGGGAGCGCCCCGCTCATGCGCAGCCACCGCTCCCATTCATTTCTATGGAGCCGACGGAAATAGCCGAGCCAGTGCATGGCTATTTTGGGTGGCCCCATAGAAATGAATGGAGGGCGGCTGCCCATGCGCAGTGCACCCTCCTGAACTTTCCTCGCTCTGTTTTCGATACAGCTGCAGGTCCCAGAGGTGGGACCTGCAACGCTCAAACAATGGGGGCATATCCTAGCGATATGGCCCCCATTGTATATGATGGAACGACCTCTTTAAGTTCTCAGTCCGCCCCGGTCTGTAATACACATCGCCGGCGCCGGACCTTCTGCGCTGTCATTAATTGCCAGATATTTCCGAATATGAAGGCTCGGTAGTTATTGTTTAATACGACCTTCACTAATGCCGGGCAGCCAGACTCTGTGCTGCCTCTTACTATAAGGTGAGTATAAATTCTTCTCTATCTCGATTACCTTCTTAACGATAATTAGTAGGATGGAAGCGCCTGCAGCGCTCTCTCCTCTATAATAACACACAAGTACTGGCTGAATATTCACTGCATATAAAAACTGGGGAACAAAAGCCCCTCAGACATGTTTTACCACTGAATGGAGTCCTCAAGGGTCCATGGGGTTATAGCAGAATATATATGAATATTCAGCCAGTACTTGTGTGTTGTTATAGAGCAGGTGCTTCCCTCCTCTAAAAGGGTTTTTTTCTAGACTTTAATACTGATGAGCTATCCTCAGGATAGGTCATCAGTATCTGATCCTCAGGATAGGTCATCAGTATCTGATCCTCAGGATAGGTCATCAGTATCTGATCCTCAGGATAGGTCATCAGTATCTGATCCTCAGGATAGGTCATCAGTATCTGATCCGGTCAGGATAGGTCATCAGTATCTGATCCTCAGGATAGGTCATCAGTATCTGATCCTCAGGATAGGTCATCAGTATCTGATCCTCAGGATAGGTCATCAGTATCTGATCCTCAGGATAGGTCATCAGTATCTGATCCTCAGGATAGGTCATCAGTATCTGATCCTCAGGATAGGTCACAGTATCTGATCCTCAGGATAGGTCATCAGTATCTGATCCTCAGGATAGGTCATCAGTATCTGATCCTCAGGATAGGTCATCAGTATCTGATCCTCAGGATAGGTCATCAGTATCTGATCCTCAGGATAGGTCATCAGTATCTGATCCTCAGGATAGGTCACCAGTATCTGATCCTCAGGATAGGTCATCAGTATCTGATCCTCAGGATAGGTCATCAGTATCTGATCCTCAGGATAGGTCATCAGTATCTGATCCTCAGGATAGGTCATCAGTATCTGATCCTCAGGATAGGTCATCCAGTATCTGATCCTCA
Organism: Rhinella marina; assembly: GCA_900303285.1. NCBI lineage: Eukaryota > Metazoa > Chordata > Amphibia > Anura > Bufonidae > Rhinella > Rhinella marina. The sequence goes on from ONZH01016382.1 coordinate 65,319, forward strand.
GGATAGGTCATCAGTATCTGATCCTCAGGATAGGTCATCAGTATCTGATCCTCAGGATAGGTCATCGGTATCTGATCCTCAGGATAGGTCATCAGTATCTAATCCTCAGGTTAGGTCACCAGTATCTGATCCTCAGGATAGGTCACAAGTATCTGATCCTCAGGAGAGGTCATCAGTATCTGATCCTCAGGATAGGTCATCAGTATGTCCAGGTATCTGATCCTCAGGATAGGTCATCAGTATCTGATCCTCAGGATAAGTCACCGGTATCTGATCCTCAGGATAGGTCATCAGTATCTGATCCTCAGGATAGGTCATCAGTATCTGATCCTCAGGATAGGTCACCAGTATCTGATCCTCAGGATAGGTCACCAGTATCTGATCCTCAGGATAGGTCACCAGTATCTGATCCTCAGGATAGGTCACCAGTATCTGATCCTCAGGATAGGTCATCAGTATCTGATCCTCAGGATAGGTCATCAGTATCTGATCCTCCGGATAGGTCATCAGTATCTGATCCTCCGGATAGGTCATCAGTATCTGATCCTCAGGAGAGGTCATCAGTATCTGATCCTCCGGATAGGTCATCAGTATCTGATCCTCAGGAGAGGTCATCAGTATCTGGTCCTCCGGATAGGTCATCAGTATCTGATCCTCCGGATAGGTCACCAGTATCTGATCCTCAGGATAGGTCATCAGTATCTGATCCTCAGGATAGGTCATCAGTATCTGATCCTCAGGATAGGTCATCAGTATCTGATCCTCAGGATAGGTCATCAGTATCTGATCCTCAGGATAGGTCATCAGTATCTGATCCTCAGGATAGGTCATTAGTATCTGATCCTCAGGATAGGTCATCAGTATCTGATCCTCAGGATAGGTCACCAGTATCTGATCCTCAGGATAGGTCATCAGTATCTGATCCTCAGGATAGGTCATCAGTATCTTATCCTCAGGATAGGTCATCAGTATCTGATCCTCAGGATAGGTCATCAGTATCTGATCAGTGGGGGTCCAACACCCAGGACCCCCGCCGATCAGCTGCTTGAGAAGGCAGTGGCAGTCACAGTAGCGCAGTGGCCTTCTGGCAGCTTTTCCTAGGCCGAGTGATGACACGTTCATCGGTCACGTGGCCTGGTTGCAGATGCATAGAACTGAATGGGGCTGAACTGTGATACCAAACACAGCCGCTATACAATGAGCAGGGAGAAGGCCATGACGCTCAAAGGAGTGACGCTCAAAGTAATTAAGTTTTGGAAAACCCCTATAATTATCCTTTAAGGAGTTGTCTCACTTCAGCAAATAGCTTTTATCACGTAGAGAAGGCACTTAACTAATGTATTGTGATTCTCCATTTTTTCATCACATTACACACTGCTTGTTTCCAAGGTTACGAACACCCTTCAATCCATCAGCGGTGGTCGTGCTTGCACACTATAGGAAGAAGCACCAGCCTATGTGCGCTCCCATGGTCCCGGCCATCAGAGAGGCTGATGCTTTTTCCTATAGTGTGCAAGCACGACCACCACTGATGGATTGCAGGGTGGTCGTAACCATGGAAACAGGAAGTGTATAATGTGATGGAAAAATGAATCCTGCCAGCAAAGGAAGCAATATGGACAATCACAATACATTAGTAAGTGCCTTGTATTAACTTTCTCTACGTGATAAATGCCACTTGTGGAGTGAGAAGACCTCTTTAAGGAACTGACAGAGATAGAAAAGAATTTATACTCACCTTATAGGGAGAGGCAATGCAAAGAACATTAAGAAGGCAACCTCCCTATCCAGCTGTGGTTCACCTGATGTTGATCCGAGACTCCGTTCCTAAGTTATGATACTTTTTCCTAATATGCAAATTAGGAATTTGGTGCAATGAGGAGATCACCGTTGCTCTTGTTGCACACAAGCTCCGCTCCTTTCTGTTGTCAGCCCCTCCTTGGCTGCTTTATCTGGCACTGTCAATCCAAGGAGCCAGGGAGGTGCTGGGCACAGAAAGGGGCGGAGCTTGTGTGCCACAAGACCAACAGTGGCACCCTCATGGCACTAAAGCCCTAATTTGCATATTAAGAAAAAGTATCGTAACTCAGCAACGGAGAAAATCAGTGTAAGGTGGATCCCTGCTATCTGTCTGGATAGGGAGGTCGCTGGTGACAGACTCCCCTTAATTAACAATCACTATCTAACCCTCATATTTGTAAATAATGGGAAGATTTTGATACAATCTTAGTTGTTTGTGAAACTTTGTATAAGAGCCTCATGCCCATACAAAAAAGGCACCTGATGTTCGGTGCCTGTAGCTTTTTGGAATCTGTACACCCGTACATGGCTGACATGACGTGTGGCCATGCCCTCTACCAGTCTGGCTCTGTCTACACCATGGGGGTCACTTCTATGTTGTTTTCCAGGACCAGTATCATGTAGGAGGTCAAGGACCAGACAACGTCCTGTATTAAAGCTCTTCCCATAAGAGCACCTCCCCGGTCCTAGTCCTGAGCTGCAGCTCAACAGTTTTTATTAGCCTACAATATAAGGATATAATGCAGAGACACAATGTGATGGGTCGTCTTCATTCTTCTAGACTGATTGACAGCTGCTTGAGATCCTTTCTCCTCCGGCTGCATTAAACCAGGTGACATAGGTGACATTGGACAGATCGACGTGACTTTATGATTGACTGCGGAGACTAAGACCAACTAAGAGCAGTCACCTTCACTAAAGACGAAAAGATCATGGGTGATACCGTGTGATAAGGTATCTAAGTCTATCATGTCGGCTATAGGCTTTATCTAAGCCTATTATGAGTGGTACCAGTGTATCTAAGCCTAACATACTGTCTGCCGAAAGCGTTTTCAATCCTATCACATGTCATAATGTCTGCTTAGCAGTGTATCTAAGCCTGTCACATGTGATACTTTCTTCTGGGCTGGTGTATTTTTGTGTGATACTGCCTGAGGTGGTGTATCCAAGCCTATCATGTGTGATATGTCATCTTAACTGTGTATCTAAGCCTGTCATGTGTGATCCTGTCTACTGAGCTGTGTATCCAAACTTATCATGTGTGTTACTGTCTTTTAAAATGGTGTATCTAAGCCTGTCACATGTGATACTGTCTGCTCAGCCATTGTATCTGAGCCTATTATGGGTGATACTACCTGGAAGGTTGACGTATCTAAACATATCATTTGCTGGTGTATCTAAGAATATATTGGGGAAAGTACTCTGAGCTGTACCGCCATCCTCTGAGCTGGTGCATCTAAGCCTGCTATGTGCTGAACAGCTGTATCTAATCCTAGCGTGTGTGATACTGTCTGATAAGTTGGTTTAGCTAAGCCTATGATATGTGATTTTGTCTGCTCAGCTAGAGTATCCAAGCCTATCATGTGTGATACTATCTTCTAAGATGGTGTATCTCAGCCTATCATGTGTGATACTATCTTCTAAGATGGTGTATCTCAGCTTATCATGTGTGATACTGTCTGCTTATCCACTGAATCTGAGCTTATTGTGTGTGATACTAGATGCTAGGTTGGTGTATCTAAGCATGTGATACCTTCTTTAGAGATGGCATGTCTGAGTCTACCATGCATGATACCGTTTGCTGGCTGGTGTATCTAAGAATATCATGGGTGAAAGTCCTCTGAGCTGTATCACCTTCTTCTGAGCTGGTGCATCTAAGCCTGCTATGTGCGATACTATCTGCTGAGCTAGTGTATCTAATCCTAGAATGTGTGATACTGTCTGCTAAGTTGGTTTAGCTAAGCCTATCATATGTGATGCTGTCTGCTGAGCTGAGTATCCAAGCCTACCATGTGTGATACTGTCTTCTAAAATGGTGTATCTCAGCCTATCATGTGTGATACTGTCTACTGAACCACTGTATCTGAGCCTATTATGTGTGATACTGTACTACCTGCTAGGTTGGTGTATCTAGACATCTCATGTGTGATACCTCCTTCTCAGATGTAGAGGGTGTATCTAATCCTATCATGTGTGATACTGTTTGCTACTTTGGTTTAGCTAAGCCTATCATATGTGATGCTGTCTGCTGAGCTGAGTATCTAAGCCTATCATGTGTGATACTGTTTGCCAAATTGATGTATCTAGGAATACCTCTCAGCTGGTTTATCTAAGCCTATCAGAAGTGATACTGTCATCTGAGCCGGTGTATCTATGCCTATTACATGTGATACTGTCATCTGAGCCAGTGTATCTATGCCTATTACATGTGATACTGTAAGCCGGTGTACCTTATGCTGCTGCCTATGATGTGCTATGTATCTATGCCTATTACATGTGATACTGTCTGAGCGGTGTATCTATGCCTATTACATTGTGATACTGTTGCTGAGCGGTGTATCTATGCCTATTACATGTGATACTGTCTGCTGAGCCGGTGTATCTATGCCTTTACATGTGATACTGTCTCTGAGCCGGGTATCTATGCCTATTACTGTGATACTGCTGTCCGGCTGTATTATGTGATACTGTCTGCTGATGCCTATTACATGTGATACTGTCTGCTGAGCCGGTGTATCTATGCCTATTACATGTGATACTGTCTGCTGAGCCGGTGTATCTATGCCTATTAACTGTATGTGTCTCTAGCTGCTATGTGATCTCTGATGCCTATTACATGTATATGTCTGTGTATCTATGCCTATTACATGTGATACTGTCGGCTGAGCCGGTGTATCTATGCCTATTACATGTGATACTGTCGCTGAGCCGGTGTATCTATGCCTATTACATGTGATACTGTCTGCTGAGCCGGTGTATCTATGCCTATTACATGTGATACTGTCTGCTGAGCCGGTGTATCTATGCCTATTACATGTGATACTGTCTTCTGAGCCGGTGTATCTATGCCTATTACATGTGATACTGTCTGCTGAGCCGGTGTATCTATGCCTATTACATGTGATACTGTCTGCTGAGCCGGTGTATCTATGCCTATTACATGTGATACTGTCTGCTTGAGCCGGTGTATCTATGCCTATTACATGTGATACTGTCTGCTGAGCCGGTGTATCTATGGCCTAATTACGTGTGATTACTGTCTGCTGAAGCGGTGTATCTATGCCTATTACGTGTGATACTGTCTCTGAGCCGGTGTATCTATGGCCTATTACATGTGATACTGTCTGCTGAGCCGGTGTATCTATGCCTATTACATGTGATACTGTCTGCTGAGCCGGTGTATCTATGCCTATTACGTGTGATACTGTCTTCTGAGCCGGTGTATCTATGCCTATTACATGTGATACTGTCTTCTGAGCCGGTGTATCTATGCCTATTACGTGTGATACTGTCTTCTGAGCTACTGTAACTAATCCTATCCTGTGTGATACTGTCTGCCAAGCTGATGTATCTAAGCCAATATTGTGTAATAATCTTCTGAGCTGGTGTATCCCCAGGGATACTGTCTCCCGAGCTGGCGTATCTGAGTCTAAGATTGAAATATCGTCTTAATACCCTCACAGCTCTTCTACTCCAGCAGCAGTTGTCTAACACTAGAACTTTCTGGACCTATAGAAATAAAGGACAATGATAACATGTATGTAACGTAAGTTGTATTTTGCAAATTTCTACTTACCTCCGGAGCCTTCCAGGGTGCTAATCCTCCAGTCGGATGTTTTGGGGTCCAGTGCCACCCACAGCTGCCATCTTCAAACATGCAATAAAATCCCGGAGGTAGGTTCCCTATGGAGTCAAAGAGAAAGCTGACTGTATAAAATGCCTCCCTGTAGTTAAACTTCTCCATTGACTAACACAATTTCACTATATTGAAGTACTCATTCTATTCCACGAAAAAGACAGATGTAGCAGGGCTGACTTTGTAATGTTGTACTCAATACAATCTGTTGTTTTCTCATTTCATTTTGGATCCAAAATGATGTGCCTATTATCTCTATAATATATCTTTAATGGGTCCGAAGCGCTAATTTTCTGATACAGAGATCCAAATCCCCTGTATAATCAAGGTGTGACATGATAAAATTCTGGCTGCCACCACTAGGGGGAGCTCAGTGCATACAGATTTATACAGATACCACTGAAGTCAATAATAAATGCAAATTTAGTAAATTCCGAATATCAGACCTTACGATACACAATATAAACAGTTCAATGACAAAGTCACCTCTGCTACATTTGTCTATTATCTGTTTTTCAACACCTCCGCTATTCCTGATTAAAAAGCTGCAATGTAAAACAAGGATAAAGTGCTATTGGGACGATGTATTAGACCCGAGTCCCCGCACTGGTGACTTATGGCGATATTGATAGAGTTGTGTCAGTAAATAAGTGAATCGGAGACGCGTACAGTAAGTGATTCTTCAGTCTGTGGTTTACGTCCGCTTTAAGTAATGGCTGCACATTCATCAGGTTTGCTCATTCTTTTACAGGAAATGAACATAAAATCTGCCGTTGTTGTGAGCAGTCGTCCTCCGGCCATCGCTGTGCAGAAGGCCAATCACACGTCACATAGTGTAAACTCATCAGACGTAGGTCACCACAATGTAGTAGTAAAAGATAACGCCCAGCTATATACTGTATCTCTGTCCCACATAGCTCCATACATAAAGCCAAAGTGCTATGGGGAGCTGGCGGCGTGCTCCTCCCCAGCTGCGCCGCCGGTTCCCTCTGTCTGTTCCGGAGCAAGGACGCAGGGAGCGTCCTCGCTCCCATGGCAACCATCTGCGGGGTGAACCCAGCGCGCTCTCTGCTGCCGCGAGCACGGCGTCCTCCCCGCCCCCCTTAGACAACGAGCGGGCTGCGGGAATTGAGCGCTGGCAAAAGATAAGCCAGCGCTCACATATGACCCACCCCCTTAGGCAAAGAGCAGGTAGGGGTTGGAGCGCTGGCAATGTTAGCCAGCGCTCATTTGAATATGATAATTAGGGTCACGTGACGCTGGCCACGTCACATGACCCATCTTCTGGGCCTATTTAAGCAGGCAGCCTGCTGGCCACAGGTTGCCTGTTATTGGTCTTTCCAGCAGTGCTAGCGTGTTTTGTGAGTAATTGTTTCAGCGTGTATCGGACTTCAGTTTCTGTTTAATCCCTGGTATTGACGTGACCTCCTGATACGACCCTTTGGCTTGGCTGACCCTTCTATATTGTCTTGTGTGTGTTCTGTCTGTGTTAGATATTTTGTCCCTTTGTTTCCCCTTCCCTTTACGTCCCTGCACTTACATAGGTCAGGGCCTGTCGACCAGTTACGTGCCGTTGTTTAGGACGGGCCGTGTAAGTAGGCAGGGACAGCGGATGGGGCTACAGATTGTGTCACGAGGGGTGGGGGAGTAGTGAGCCCTAAGTCTAACTGTACACTGAACATATCGTGCACAAATAATACCAACATACTGTGCAAATAAAATACCAGCATACAGTGTACAAATAATACCAACATATAGTGCACAAATAACACTAACATACTGTGCAAATAAAATACCAATACACAGTGTACAAATAATACCAACACATAGTGCACAAATAACACTAGCATACAGAACACAAATAATACCAATACACATTGAATAATACCAACACACGGTGCACAAATGACACCGACACACCATGCACTAATAATACAAACATAGTGTACAAATAATACCAACACACAGTGCAGACATATTGCCAACATACAGCGTATAAATAATACCATTACATAGTGACCAAATATTACCAACAAAGATTGAACAAGTAATACAAACATACACTGCAGAAATATTACTAACATACCGCAACCAAATGATGTCAACATACAGTACACGTATAATATCAACATACAGCGACCGAATAATGACAACATGCCTGATGAAAGGACATGAGTAGTCTCGAAAGGTTGCAGTTTTGTCATCATCTTTATAGTTAACCGTTGAAAGGTATCAACTACGAAGGGAGCAAATTTTTATACACTTTCTTCTAACATACCGTCACCCCGAGCTCCAGACATTAAGGCATTGAGCAAGAGTTATCTACAATGTCTAAATAATATCACTAAATAATACAATAATATGTCTTAAAACTCCCATACAGTGCACAAATAAAACTGTAATAAAATGACCCAATAGAATCTAATAATAGTGATCTAAAATGTGGAAAAAATACTGCTATACAGTGAAGACTCATGGTGGTCACAAGCCTCACAGGCTCCACCATCATTGGTGCCCTGTTCAGCAGGGAAGCCTGATGGGCACTTTGTGACTGCAGAGGTGACACATCCCTGAGGGTGACCTGACCCTACAATATACAGTATAAGTACCGTCACACACATGCAGTATGAAGACACTATGACAATTTGGCAATTAAGAAGCATTTTATGTCCGATAATCCAGAAGATCTGGCCCCGATACAGAGCTCAAAGGTGTGAGATATTGCAAATGATGGGACTCCTCTAATCTAAAGGAAGACAAGTAATAGCAGTATATTTCATTCTCATTTACGCAGTTGCGCTTCCTTTTACTTCTATGAGACTGGACAGCAGTTCACAACTGTCCAATGTACAATCCGCCACCTATCATGTCCTATGGGAATAAAGTTATTGTTTCATATATTTTTCTGGAGAAAAGAGAAGATGACACCTAAAGGCTGAAAGTGCGCTTAGAATACGATAGTAGACACTCACGACACAGATCACCCTCGTCCTCCCGTTCTTCACAGTCAGGAATAAAATTGCAGACTTGAGACAGTTTAATTTCCATCCCACTTCGACAGTGAAAAGATCCGTCCAGAGTCATTTTAACTCCAGGGGGGTTCCCTGCCGAAAGAAAAGAAGTAAAATGAATCACAAGATAACACTGTACAAAAGAGGTGTGATAGCACTATGAGATAGCAATGCTGATCAGGACAAAGCCTGAATGGGCTGTAATGGAAGCTACATTATGACTGAACATTCCCAGAAACGTCAAAGACACAATATGAAACTGCTATAATACTGCCACATACGTACATGAATATAACTACTATAATACTGCCTCCAATGTATAAGAATATAACTACTATAATACTGCCTCCTATGTATAAATATAACTACTATATAATACTGCTCCTATGTACAAGAATATAACTACTATAATACTGCTCCTATGTACAAGAATATAACTACTATAATACTGCTCCTATGTACAAGAATATAACTACTATAATACTGCTCCCTATGTACAAGAATATAACTACTATAATACTGCTCCTATGTACAGGAATATAACTACTATAATACTGCTCCTATGTACAAGAATATAACTACTATAATACTGCTCCTATGTACAAGAATATAACTACTATAATACTGCTCCTATGTACAAGAATATAACTACTATAATACTGCTCCTATGTACAAGAATATAACTACTATAATACTGCCTCTATGTACAAGAATATAACTACTATAATACTGCTCCTATGTACAAGAATATAACTACTATAATACTGCTCCTATGTACAAGAATATAACTACTATAATACTGCTCCTATGTACAAGAATATAACTACTATAATACTGCTCCTATGTACAGATAATACTACTATAATACTGCTCTATGTACAAGAATATAACTACTATAATACTGCTCCTATGTACAAGAATATAACTACTATAATACTACTGCTCCTATGTACAAGAATATAACTACTATAATACTGCTCCTATGTACAAGAATATAACTACTATAATACTGCTCCTATGTACAAGAATATAACTACTATAATACTGCTCCTATGTACAAGAATATAACTACTATAATAATACTGCCTCCTATGTACAAGAATATAACTACTATAAATACTGCTCTATGTACAAGAATATAACTACTATAATACTGCTCCTATGTACAAGAATATAACTACTATAATACTGCTCCTATGTACAAGAATAATAACTACTATAATACTGCTCCTATGTACAAGAATATAACTACTATAATACTGCTCCTATGTACAAGAATATAACTACTATAATACTGCTCCTATGTACAAGAATATAACTACTATAATACTGCTCCTATGTACAAGAATATAACTACTATAATACTGCCTCCTATGTACAAGAATATAACTACTATAATACTGCTCCTATGTACAAGAATATAACTACTATAATACTGCTCCTATGTACAGAATATAACTACTATAATACTGCTCCTATGTACAAGAATATAACTACTATAATACTGCCTCCTATGTACAAGAATATAACTACTATAATACTGCTCCTATGTACAAGAATATAACTACTATAATACTGCTCCTATGTACAAGAATATAACTACTATAATACTGCTCCTATGTACAAGAATATAACTACTATAATACTGCCCTCTATGTACAAGAATATAACTACTATAATACTGCTCCTATGTACAAAGAATATAACTACTATAATACTGCTCCTATGTACAAGAATATAACTACTATAATACTGCTCCTATGTACAAGAATATAACTACTATAATACTGCTCCTATGTACAAGAATATATAACTACTATAATACTGCTCCTATGTACAAGAATATAACTACTATAATACTGCCTCTATGTACAAGAATATAACTACTATAATACTGCCTCCTATGTACAAGAATATAACTACTATAATACTGCTCCTATGTACAAGAATATAACTACTATAATACTGCTCCTATGTACAAGAATATAACTACTATAATACTGCTCCTATGTACAAGAATATAACTACTATAATACTGCTCCTATGTACAAGAATATAACTACTATAATACTGCTCCTATGTACAAGAATATAACTACTATAATACTGCTCCTATGTACAAGAATATAACTACTATAATACTGCTCCTATGTACAAGAATATAACTACTATAATACTGCTCCTATGTACAAGAATATAACTACTATAATAATACTGCTCCTATGTACAAGAATATAACTACTATAATACTGCTCCTATGTACAAGAATATAACTACTATAATAATACTGCTCCTATGTACAAGAATATAACTACTATAATACTGCTCCTATGTACAAGAATATAACTACTATAATACTGCTCCTATGTACAAGAATATAACTACTATAAATACTGCTCCTATGTACAAGAATATAACTACTATAATACTGCTCCTATGTACAAGAATATAACTACTATAATACTGCTCCTATGTACAAGAATATAACTACTATAATACTGCTCCTATGTACAAGAATATAACTACTATAATACTGCTCCTATGTACAAGAATATAACTACTATAAATACTGCTCCTATGTACAAGAATATAACTACTATAATACTGCCTCCTATGTACAAGAATATAACTACTATAATACTGCTTCCTATGTACAAGAATATAACTACTATAATACTGCTCCTATGTACAAGAATATAACTACTATAATACTGCTCCTATGTACAAGAATATAACTACTATAATACTGCTCCTATGTACAAGAATATAACTACTATAATACTGCTCCTATGTACAAGAATATAACTACTATAATACTGCTCTCCTATGTACAAGAATATAACTACTATAATACTGCTCCTATGTACAAGAATATATAACTACTATAATACTGCTCCTATGTACAAGAATATAACTACTATAATACTGCCTCCTATGTACAAGAATATAACTACTATAAATACTGCTCCTATGTACAAGAATATAACTACTATAATACTGCTCCTATGTACAAGAATATAACTACTATAATACTGCTCCTATGTACAAGAATATAACTACTATAATACTGCTCCTATGTACAAGAATATAACTACTATAATACTGCTCCTATGTACAAGAATATAAACTACTATAATACTGCTCCCTATGTACAAGAATATAACTACTATAATACTGCTCCTATGTACAAGAATATAACTACTATAATACTGCTCCTATGTACAAGAATATAACTACTATAATACTGCCTCCTATGTACAAGAATATAACTACTATAATACTGCTCCCCTATGTACAAGAATATAACTACTATAATACTGCTCCTATGTACAAGAATATAACTACTATAATACTGCTCCTATGTACAAGAATATAACTACTATAATACTGCCTCCTATGTACAAGAATATAACTACTATAATATACTGCTCCTATGTACAAGAATATAACTACTATAATACTGCTCCTATGTACAAGAATATAAACTACTATAATACTGCTCCTATGTACAAGAATATAACTACTATAATACTGCTCCTATGTACAAGAATATAACTACTATAAATACTGCTCCTATGTACAAGAATATAACTACTATAATACTGCTCCTATGTACAAGAATATAACTACTATAATACTGCCTCCTATGTACAAGAATATAACTACTATAATACTGCCTCCTATGTACAAGAATATAACTACTATAATACTGCTCCTATGTACAAGAATATAACTACTATAATACTGCTCCTATGTACAAGAATATAACTACTATAATACTGCTCCTATGTACAAGAATATAACTACTATAATACTGCTCCTATGTACAAGAATATAAACTACTATAATACTGCTCCTATGTACAAGAATATAACTACTATAATACTGCTCCTATGTACAAGAATATAACTACTATAATACTGCTCCTATGTACAAGAATATAACTACTATAATACTGCTCCTATGTACAAGAATATAACTACTATAATACTGCTCCTATGTACAAAGAATATAACTACTATATAATACTGCTCCTATGTACAAGAATATAACTACTATAATACTGCTCCTATGTACAAGAATATAACTACTATAATACTGCTCCTATGTACAAGAATATAACTACTATAATACTGCTTCCTATGTACAAGAATATAACTACTATAATACTGCCTCCTATGTACAAGAATATAACTACTATAATACTGCTCCTATGTACAAGAATAATAACTACTATAATACTGCTCTATGTACAAGAATATAACTACTATAATACTGCTCCTATGTACAAGAATATAACTACTATAATACTGCTCCTATGTACAAGAATATAACTACTATAATACTGCTCCTATGTACAAGAATATAAACTACTATAATACTGCTCCTATGTACAAGAATATAACTACTATAATACTGCTCCTATGTACAAGAATATAACTACTATAATACTGCTCCTATGTACAAGAATATAACTACTATAATACTGCTCCTATGTACAAGAATATAACTACTATAATACTGCTCCTATGTACAAGAATATAACTACTATAATACTGCTTCCTATGTACAAGAATATAACTACTATAATACTGCCTCCTATGTACAAGAATATAAACTACTATAATACTGCTTCCTATGTACAGAGATATAACTACTATAATACTGCTCCTATGTACAAGAATATAACTACTATAATACTGCTCCTATGTACAAGAATAAATATAACTACTATAATACTGCTCCTATGTACAAGAATATAACTACTATAATACTGCTCCTATGTACAAGAATATAAACTACTATAATACTGCTCCTATGTACAAGAATATAACTACTATAATACTGCTCCTATGTACAAGAATATAACTACTATAATACTGCTCCTATGTACAAGAATATAACTACTATAATACTGCTCCTATGTACAAGAATATAACTACTATAATACTGCTCCTATGTACAAGAATATAACTACTATAATACTGCTCCTATGTACAAGAATATAACTACTATAATACTGCTTCCTATGTACAAGAATATAACTACTATAATACTGCTTCCTATGTACAAGAATATAAAACTACTATAATACTGCTCCTATGTACAAGAATATAACTACTACTATATATACTGCTCCCTATGTACAAGAATATAACTACTATAATACTGCTCCTATGTACAAGAATATAACTACTATAATACTGCTCCTATGTACAAAGAATATAACTACTATAAATACTGCTCTATGTACAAGAATATTAACTACTATAATACTGCTTCCTATGTACAAGAATATAACTTATAATACTGCTCCTATGTACAAGAATATAACTACTATAATACTGCTCCTATGTACAAGAATATAACTACTATAATACTGCTCCTATGTACAAGAATATAACTACTACTATAATACTGCTCCTATGTACAAGAATATAACTACTATAATACTGCTTCCTATGTACAAGAATATAACTACTATAATACTGCTCCTATGTACAAGATATAACTACTATAATACTGCTCTATGTACAAGAATATAACTACTATAATACTGCCTCCTATGTACAAGAATATAACTACTATAATACTGCTCCTATGTACAAGAATATAACTACTATAATACTGCTTCCTATGTACAAGAATATAACTACTATAATACTGCTCCTATGTACAAGAATATAACTACTATAATACTGCTCCTATGTACAAGAATATAACTACTATAATACTGCCTCCTATGTACAAGAATATAACTACTATAATACTGCTCCTATGTACAAGAATATAACTACTATAATACTGCTCCTATGTACAAGAATATAACTACTATAATACTGCTCCTATGTACAAGAATATAACTACTATAATACTGCTCCTATGTACAAGAATATAACTACTATAATACTGCTTCCTATGTACAAGAATATAACTACTATAATACTGCTCCTATGTACAAGAATATAACTACTATAATACTGCTCCTATGTACAAGATATAACTACTATAATACTGCTTATACTACTTAATACTCCTATGTACAAGAATATAACTACTATAATACTGCTTCTATGTACAAGAATATAACTACTATAATACTGCTCCTATGTACAAGAATATAACTACTATAATACTCTCCTATGTACAAGAATATAAACTACTATAATACTGCCTCCTATGTACAAGATTAACTACTATATACTGCTCCTAGTACTAGAATATAACTACTATAATACTGC